>BMAV01004295.1:175755-211164 GCA_019973955.1 Trichonephila inaurata madagascariensis | reverse complement strand
AATAATTTATTGAAATGGGTTTTGGAAATATAAATAATAAAAAAAAGGGAAAAAAGTTTAATTTCCAAAAAATTTTTTTTAAAAAAACCCAAATTTCTGAAAAAAAAAATCTCAAAAAATTTTTGGGATATCAAATTTTAGGAAATTAATTAAAATTAAAAAATTAAAAGGGGGGAAAAATGAGGAAATACACTGGGGAAACAGAAATTTAATGGTTTAATAATTATTTTGCAGTCAAAACCATGCTTTAAAATATCAAGTAAATTTTTAAAAGTTATATATATATATATATATATATATATATATATCCGGTCAATCACTTAATTTGTATCGAAAAATTCAAATGCCAGTAGAGGAAAAATTATTCTCAGATTCTTTTGTTTTCCATTTGTTTATTTATCAATATTCCCCATTATCTTTTTGCTCAATGTATTTTGAGTAACTATAGCAGCTGAATAAATCTGAAAATTTTTTGCTCTTAGTCATGAATGGAATTATTGTATGCAGATGGATTGAAATATATAATAATAATACAAAAAGATTGAGATGCTTTACATTTCCCATAAGAACATTCTAAGAAGCGGCAAATGTTCAAATGAAAAAAATAAAGTCTCTTTTAAAATCTTATAATATCAAATATACATGAATACTCGTATATTAAATATATAGTGTTATTAAACTATGAGAACTCCAAAGTAAACGATATAATTTCAGAATTAAAGAATTTCTTAGAAGTCAGACATTTTTGTGAAATTCAAAATATTATTTATAGTGCTAAGAAGCATTGATAAAAATGTAAGAGTAAGAGGCAAAAAGATACATCTGTTTAATTATAAAAAAATATTACAGGTTTTTTTTTATTTGTAGTTACTGTTTTGAAAATAGTTGAGAAATATTTGGCTGTAATTATTTTAGTATTGTGAGTAATCATTCAAAATAAATACTTACATTAAAATATATTATAGATTCCTAATAAAATTGCTTTAGGAAGAGAGAAATTGTTAGGTTTTAATGATTTGGTTGATTTTTAATACTGTTTTAGGTGCTCACTTCTTTCACGGAAACATAAGGGATGCCTATTGTCAAAACAATTATCATTCATATGAATTCTCCATCTCCAAAAGTTTACTTTATCCAATAATTTATAATATTGTAACGTTTTCCAACTCACAACTTCCAAATTGGCTTTCCGACATAGATAACATCACACAGTTCACCTCCACGCGAGCATCCCTAAATATTGCGGGATCCTTTAATCGGCATCACGCAGACAACCAATGACTGTAAAACCCAACGGCTGGTTTCACACCTGCTGGTCAGAAGCTACAGCCCCATTAAAGACGGAGGAGTTCGCTTTGAACATGGAAAGAATGGTTGTATTTACTTCTCCTTCACAAACAACATATTCTGTAGTATTGAAATAATCAATAGTATGAATAACTTATATGTAAATATAAATATTGTATTTAATACCTGTGATGTAAATAAATAAATTATTTAATTTATTAACCTTTACCCCACCCATCAGTTTTCCCAAACCTCACCATATCTGTTAGCATAGTGCTATCTAAACTGCACCTTTCTGGTACGATTGCAGCAAATTAGCTAAACCCTTTCCAACAGAAGCGGTACGAAATACTTCGTGGAATCGTCATTCATTTTCTATTTGATATTGGTAAAAGAAGAACGTAATTAAAGTATATAATAAATAAAAATTTCAGTCGAAACTTTCTTTTCTCCATGGACATCTAAAGAGGGGTCATCAATGGATGGCGCCTCATTAGGATTCCACGCTCTACATCAAGAAGGTTCTGATGAAAATTAGTGTTAGTTAGACTTCGTTGCATCATAGGGAAAGCATAAATCATCATGCTTCATGTTATTTACTATAGTTTTTACTGCTGATTTTAACAATATTAAACGCAAATGAATTTTTACCTTCTTTGGGGAATTTATCAAAAATTTACCAATTCGATTTCAATATACAAAATGTATTAAAAAATAATATTTCAAATAAAATTATAAGAATTTTTAAATACACTTCAAAGTAATCTAATTCCTCTTATATATTTCACGACTATATGTTAAAACCATTATTGAATAATGTAAAACATTTTTATGGCAGTTCTAAGATTTTAGAATTCTATTTTCAATTTCGAAATAAAAAATTAAAAAAAGAATTCTTTTAGAAAGTAATGCTAACAAAAACAAATTAGAGTTTACTTTTAGAAATTTGAACAATTATCTAAAGAGAAAATTACATATTCTTTACTAATGGCGTACAAATGTGATGAGTTAGTTAGCTAAATTCCCCTTTCCTTAAACCAAAATATTTTTAATTTTTAGCACAAATATTAGCATCTGGGCTTACGTCTATTTGTTTTTTAAAATATAATCCTCTCCACACACACATTTCCATAAAAAAAAGTTAGAGTATGTCAACATTTTTATTCGATTTTTTTCTACTTTTTGGAAAAGCATAAATTGGATTCACCGAAAATTTAAATACATTGCTAAAATGTTTTAAATACTTACTTCGTCTGCATGTCTTTTTTATGAATATATTAGACTGTTATAGTATAAGAAATTTAAATGAGAAAAGTATTTAGCCAAATTATTTACTCCTTATTTTTTTTCAAACACCGTGCAAAACTCATTAAATAATATTTTTAATGAAAACTAAATGAAGTAAAAAACAGGAATATGAATACTTTTAAAGCTTTAATAAAAGAATTTCAGTAACCATTTACATAGACGTACTTATATAATATAAGCTATTTGAAATGGAGTTGTTAAAGAACTAATCCCATAAAAAATTATGCCTGTGTCATTTCATACATAATGGTAAGGATTAAAAAAAAACTATCATTATGCATATTAGCAAAAATGAAAAACGTATTTATTTTACGAGGGAATAAAAAGATGTGTTTTTGCATGGTATTTGTTTTACAGCTTACATTTTCGCAGAAATATTCTGAATCCCGGACGGGAGAAAAAAAAATCTTTAAAGCTATTTTTACTAGCATTATTTATAGTTTTTAAGCCCTAATATTATGTATTTACAGTTATAATTATATCATAGAGAATATTTTGTTAAGAATGCTGAAAATTGAAAAATCTTTTTGTAAAAAAAAACAATAAAGCTAAGATTTAAAATAAATTTAATTACCACATCATACCAAAATTTTAATAAAGAATAATTTTTAAATTAATCTTTCTCTCTAATTAAATTTATTATTTGAAAACAGCACACTGAAAGCACATTAAAAATATTATTCAATTTCGTTAACAAATCTTTAAAAAATTATTCTGCGGGAAATATTTACTTTAAAAAGAAATTACACGTTATAAATCCCATTAAAAAACTCTATTTACTCTTAAACTAGAAATTAATTCTTGCATTAAAGTAATGATAGAGAATCTTCGTTCTATTGCAAAAGGATTTTGAGAAGAAAAAAAAACACTTTTCACTTAAGTGCTACATGTTTCAATACGATGTGATTAATAATTTATTTTTCGTTGAAAAAATTGGAAGATAAGTATTTATATTAAGATAATTATTAATTCAGGCTCATACTCTTAAAAGTATGATTACTTTTCAAAGAATCGTTTTTTGAAAAATAAATAATTTTTTTTATTTTTATATTTAAAACAATTAATATAAAAATAAATGTTTAAGTCAATTCCTTCTTAGATCAACAAAGTAAACTTTTATCTTAGCTACTTTTTATTAAATAGTTATAATTACTACAAATATGCATATACATATAACAGAATCACAACATTAAGTGGTAATTAATTTTTATTAATTATCATTAAAGTATTGTGTTGTCATCCAAAAAAATCGTGAATATAAAATTTCAGTTCAACTGAATGCTTTAAAACGTGAAAGTTTTGACACAAGTCGCCAAAATAGCTGTATTTGCAATTCTTTAAATAATTAGTTTTTATCAATTAATTTTTATTAATTATAATTAAATTATTGTATGGTCATCCAAAATAATCATGTATATAAAGTTTCAGCTCAATTCAACAGTTTAAAATATATTTTATTAACGATTGAAAATTCCATCAATATAAATAAATAAATATATAGAGAGTGTGACCTAATAGTAGGAATTGAAAAAGGTGTTAATCTCACTTGAATTTAAATTTATAGAGAAATAGAGTTTGTAAAATTCCAACTTTTACTGTAGATTTCTGTACATTCAAAAAATGAAAAATTACACATATATGTATACGCAAACATATTGGGGATAGAAGTGTTCTGGCGATGGACAAAAGCGTTCTATTTTTCAATCCATACTATCACCTCACTCTATATATTTATATATTTATTTATTTTGTTCAAATATTCAATCGTTAATAAAATACTTTTTATTCATCCAATCAAGTTCAAATATTTTTTTAAACTTGTAGCGGATGACACTTGATGTTATACAGTTTTTCAAATATTAATTAATAATTACATTTTATTTTTTTTAAAATATATTCTGAGTTATTTCTCTCGTAGTTACAATTAGCTACAACTGATAGCGCCAGTACGTTTGTGTAGGAATTGACGTTATTTTTTTTTATTATTATACTTGTTATATTCCAGAAATCTCAGCAGATTGGAAACAAAATTTTATAATGAAGAATAAAGTTTTAGGAAACAACCGGCAGTTTTATATTATATTTTCTACAACATATTATGAATAAGAAAAGTTTCAGAAATAGGCATCAAATTCTTTCGAAGGATATGGATGTAGTTCCTTTCTAGTAGCAGGGTTTCTTTTTCAATGGAGCTGCGGAATGGTATAATAGTAAGAATTTAAATGAAAAAAAAAGTAGGATTTCATATAGGCTATGTAAGAAAGTAAAATATCTTTTAATTATGGTCATATCCTTATTTTTCTCTTAATTACTTCTCAAATCAATCAATACAAATATCATGAGAGCCTGATTAACACATTTATCTTGATTAAATATAATAATCAAATAACAATCAAACTAAAATGTTCGTCGTTTCTCAAATCAATCAATTCAAACACAGTCCCAAAAGACTATCTCTTCTACTTTCATACACCAGATCACTCCTGTGGTCGCTCTCTCACCGAAGGAATTCCATTTCCTCCGGTCCAAAACAATTCAACGCCTCCGCTTCCAAAACAATGGACTTTTTTCTTCCCTTGACTGTACACTCCGGGATAAAAAAAACCTCTCCTGAAACACAGCAATCCCTCACCGGTGTGGGAACGTCGCCAACTCCTAAAGAATCTACCGCCAAGCAGTAGTCAGACTCTACAATTATTTTAACAATTATTCTCAACAATTAATTCAATGAAAAAAGTTGTTGGTATACGCGCGCGCGCATTCTTCTTTCTTTTATATTGTTTAACAGAAAAATTAATTTTTTTGCTCATAATGCATTTTCTTCTTTTTACAGTGTGTGACCTTCTGGGAGAAGGTATGGCAGGCATATTTGGACCCCAGTCCACCGAATCCAGCAGTGTGGTGCAATCCACGTGTGGTGCCTTGGATGTGCCCTATATTCAAACCAGATGGGAGTACAGATTAAAGCCTAAGAGGCACAATCTCAACCTCTATCCTCCGCCCAACGCACTCGGGGAGGCCTACCTGGCTTATGTGAAAGAAAAAAACTGGAAAATGTTCGCCATTTTGTATGAAAGCAATGACGGTGAGTGAAGTTGATGGTTTTCTATAAAATTAAGACTAGGTTACTCAAAGGACCAATTAGCTTGATACCTTGTGGACCATTTATATTTGTTTAACAACTTAGAAGATGATTATAAAAGATGTAAAATGGCTTAATGGCGTCTTACAAGTTAATATGGCCTTTAAATTTAGGTTAATAGTTATTCCATTTGTTCCTGCGATGCCTTTGTTGATTGATATCACTGTGATCTTTGATTGTTCATAATTATATGTCATTGAACTTAATAAAAATAATGATAATGAACCTATATATATACATATATATAGTCAAAATTCAAAATTCTTTACTAAAGAGAGATGAATAATCAATAATCATTGAATAATTGAAATTGCAGTATGAACTAGACATTATTTCAGAGACAAGGTTTTAGAAGGATATGTTAGAAGATAAAAATAATAGAACTTATAACATAAAAATATGGATGCTACAGTATTATAAAATTGCTGACATAGGGCAGATATTATATATAAAATAATTTATACAAAAGTGGGGTTAACAAACATATATATGATCAGGTGACTGAGCTATTACCTTATTTTGTGTTTTTGAACCACATATTTAATTGTCTAATATGATTAAAGTTTTGTTGGTTTGCTGATGATCTTGATTCCTGAATAATTTTTTTATTTTCTAGTAGGGACAATTGCCTTCAATGGGTTTATAAACGAGTACCAAGCTTGATTGGGGACTAAACACTGAGGGTTTCGCGTCAGAAGAACCACCTAACTTGAACATCTGCTCATGCACCTCAGCGCCCAAGGTCGCGTATACTGAAATGAGAACAGTAGGCCTTGGGCCCCATGGGCTGTTGCGCTACTGAGTTTAGTCTATATTTCTACTGGAGTTTGCCTAGTAGGAAGGGGGATAAATATAGGGGGGGGGAGTCTAGAGACGGGTCTTTACGCGACCTTCTCATTATTCCTCTTGGGGAATCTTTAGGCTAGCATTCACGTTTAATTTACAGTTATCTCTCTGAAGAAGAAACCCTGATATGTAGATTAGTTAGAGTATATAAAGGCAGAATTTTGTACTTGTAAAAGAGTAGGAGCGGAGAATTTGTTACAGCGTTACGACGGTGAGTATTAATTGATTTACACCAGTGATCCGCAACCCCCGGTCCGTGGATCGAATGGTGCCGGACTATTAAACTATTGTCATTTTATTTAAAGTGGTTCATTTCTCTCGGATTTACGCAACTTTCCTCGGAAATCACTTTATATTCCACGTTATAAATCACTTTTATTCATTTTTGGTGTAACTATATTTTATTCTGAAGGCATATTTAGATGTAACTAACTTAAAATTGTTAAATCAAAACAATCTAAAATATAAACAATCAACGTGTCCTACCCTCAACTGGCCGCGGTAAAATTATCAAACGTTGACCGGTCCGCAGCTATAAAAAGGTTGCCGAGCACTGATTTACACAACTTGAGTTAAGAACGGAGTTTGTGCCTCTGTACTAAATAAGTGGATTGGGATTTTACAGTCTAAGATTTAGTATGTTAAATTGAACGGTTTACTTGCGCTTATTCAATTAGGTTTTATTGCTTTCTTTATATCACTCCTAAGGCTTTCTCCTGTGGTTTAACTTGTGGTTAATTAGTGAGCTAGAATAATAATAAATAATAATTATTGCGGAAGTTTCTGGTCATGCTTTGTTTCCTCCCACACCCTTAGATAGGCAGAACAGTGAGGGAGCGACTTCAGGGGGAACTCACTCAAAGTCTGTTTAGGGAACCACTTAATCATGGAGTAGAAATTCGCGTAGGATGAAAATAGGTAGAAAAACTTTTGGAATTTCTAAAACAGCGTGGCAAAGAAAAATTTCAACAGAGCTTTCTTCCTTACTGGTAGATCAGAACTTCTCCTATTGGAATGGATCAATGGTCGACTAAATCAATTCAGCTCATTAGCTGCGATTTAAGAAAACTGGAATTTCGGGAGACATGGTAGGATTTACAAGAAAATATTTGATTTAGTAATTTTTGCAGTTTTTAACATACTTATATAAACTGTTTTGTACATAAAACAGTTTTTGTGTGCTCAAAATACTAAAGAAAACTAACCATTTAATTTTTGAAAGAAAAATTTTAAAAATTAAGAAGGGATCTTAAAATGATACTCTTTCTGTGCAATAATTGACTACTTACATTAAATTTGATTTACAAGGACATCAATCTATGTATAATGAGAGTTGGTATGGGTTTTCTGATAACATGATTGATATTAGTAAAATACATTTTCTTTATGAATGCTTATTGAAAAATACTTAAATTTTTTATTAAACTATTTTTTTTAAATAATTATTGCTTTTGATAAAAAAAAAATGTATACCAACTTTTGTTATATGAACAGGGACGGCTCTAGGGCCGGACAAACCGGAACCCCTGCCCGGGGCGGCAAGTTTTAATGGCGGCATTTAGAGCGAATTTAGAAAATATTTTTTTCTCTTACAAAAACTTGATATATTTTCTGAAATATTATTTAGTGTGTATTTGGTATTCTATTTAACGTATCTTATTTCCTTATTTTGTACTCTCTATATTTAACGTCAGTTTTCTTTTATATTGAAAAGTGAAGTATTCAAGGTGGGAGTATATGTTAAATCATGAAATTTTATATGTGTGTGTTTGCACATATCTTACTAGTAACTTTCAAACCATCCAAAAGTAGGGTTACAACGAACATTCCTTTCACCCATAAGATGTCCGTTGTCAGCTATCCAAAAGGGTACAGGGGTAATAAGACTTTTTAGTACAGGGAGAGTCACAAGAGATAGTTTATTTTAGTCAAGTGTAGTTATTTTAAGTTGAAATAAACGCTTCTGATTCCCACCACCAGTAGTTACTTTTTCGAAGAGAGCCTGCTGAAAGGGGTGATTTATTCTCTAACATTTTACTCGTTTGAAATAATAACAGGTAATTATGTCCTTAATTTAAAATTGTTATGTATTTTAGGACTTTATATAAATACTAGTGGTCCTGACAGACGTTGTCCTGTACACACATCTTAAATCCGAAAATTGCAAACTTTTTTGAATAAGATGTAACAATCTGGACCGTTTTAATGAAACTTTTTATAAAGAAAGTTATTACAATATCTGACATCATCACATGTTCAGTTACCACAATTCGACCTAGCGATTGCGTGTGAGTATGTATTTACTATGAACTAAGTTGAATATAGAACCTTTTATGAATAAAACTTGTTTTGATTAAAGGGTAAAAAAGATAAAACGCGAGGTATTTTCATAACAGGTATATTTTTTTAATGCACAAAAAATAAATTTATCGTAAGGCCATTGAATGTACAATGTTTTGGGTTAATTTTTGAGGGGTATGAACAAACAAATGCGATGGATTGCCAAACCTCGGACATGCAATATATAATTGGCCGTGCGAAAAGTAAGGGTTTCCTAAATCTAAGCCACAAATTGTCATTGTTTGACCTTGTGACTTATTAATGGTCATAGTAAATGCCAAGCGAATTGTAAATTGCAAACATTTGAATGGGTAGGTGAGTCTGAAAGAATCATTGTGATCTGTGGTAGAAAAGTACAACTTCACCTTGAAGTTTGCTGCTCAAAATAGTGGCCTCAAGAATATTGCCCATAATTTTTTTTATAAACAATCGCGCGCCCTTACATTATTTTGGCGCATTTTTAACTAATTTCGATATCGGAACGAATTGTGAATCTAAACCATTGTCGAATCCACTTGAAACCTCACAAAAAATATCATCCAAATCGGCCCAGCCGTTTAGGAGGAGTTGGTCACATACACACGCACAGTGAAGAATTGTACATATATACATTATTTGAAACATATTAATTAAAAACTCTAAAACGCATGATTCGTCTGCATTTTTGTAACAATGAATACCCAGTTTGACTAGTTTGGCTGAACATCGGATTTCAACGCACACTTACGTCATTTTTATAACAATAACGTTGTTACAACAATGCAGGTGAATATTGAATGTTTTTAATTAATATCTTTTTAACTTATTGTTATATCGGACCGAATTGAGAATCTAAACCATTCTCGAATCCACTGGAACAGACACAAATAATTTCATCAAAATCGGTTCAGTCGTTTAGGAGGAGTTTAGTCACATACACACGCAGAGAAGATTTTTATATATAAAGATATATAATTCAATCACAACACAAAAATCAATCAAAAAATTGAAACCAAATGAATCCTATAACATTAAATCCCATTTCAAAATATCAATGGCGAATATAGAAGATAAAATTCCAACGTTTTCAAACAAAATTAAAAAATTATAAAATAAAAATTTATAAAATATCCAAGTACAACCTCGGACTTAGGACTGATAAGTGGGGTTAAACTAGTTTGATGGCGCCAACCTTCCCCGTATTGCAACTTGGTCAGTTAATCGGAAAATATCCAATTCTCAAAAATTTAAAAATTAAAAAGTTAAAATTTAAAAATTAAATAGTTAAAAATTAAAAAGTTAAAATTAAACCATTAAACTTTAAAAATTAAACTGTTCGCCATCGCATTCTGAAAGATATATTAAAATATTAAAATTCTTAAACAATTATTTGCATAATATAAGTGAACCCTCGAACACACCAAAGATGACGCACTCATCTTTAAAATAGTTGTATAGGTAGAAAAAATATCTAAAATCCGAAAGTTCAAATTAAAAACCAAGTATGTTCACAAATGAATAGTGTAAATCATTAAAAACTCACCAAACAGCATTCTATCAATAATTCAATTCACAATTTTTGAACGATTTTTCTCTCATATTCAATACAACAATTACCACTCCTATATTTTGCTCACAACACCCACTAATGCCATGTCTCTCAATCCAAATGATTCATAATCTCATACTAGAGTTTAACTATTTGGTATTAGATGCAACTATTGGTATGTTTTGCTGCCTTTTTGTTCGAAAGAATTATTCAAGTTTTATAGGTGTATATCTATGTGAACAGTTTGTCTTTTTTAGCTATTATTTTTTAATTTGGAGAGAGGGGCTGCATCTTCCATTTTAGTCCGGGACAGGAAAACTGCTAGAACAACTGGTACTAACAACAATTGATAAACAAAATATCAAAACATTTGGTACATTGGAAGGAAAACCTCGTATTTTAATTGCAGATAAACGATCTATTTTTTTCTTTCTGAGAAAAATGAACTTAAAATTTTCATTTGCCGCTAGAATGAAACGAACAAAAAAAGTTTCCATAACTCAGGAATCTTTTCTTTTAAGACTTTCAAATTTTGTGAGATAGTAGAAAATTATATAAAGCTAGAATTAAGCTTAAAATAATTTATTTAAGTGTTTGATTGATTTTTTTCATTTGAATCGTGATAATAAAGAAATCCTTTAATAAAGAAAAGTGGAAATATGTATTAAAATAAGGAATAAATTAAGGAAACAGAAAAGATTATTTTTAAATAGATTCATTTTTCAATTTGAGAAGTAGTTTTCAGTTGTCTTAAGAAAGTTTTTACCAATGATACGAGTGCTATTAAGGTATCCAACTACGTTCGGAACCGTAATTTTGCAAAATCGTATAAATGGTTAATATTTATGATATTTAGTGTCACTTACAAGGGGAGGGCACGACTAAGGAAATTCATTTGGGGACGAGACTTTGTGAAACAGTAGTACTGCTATAGGGTATTCAAACTCCAATGTGTAATTTCACCGAATGGCCAGTCAATTCCGAGAAAACAGGGTCCGAAATTCTTACTTAGCTTATATACAAGTTATTTTCTCTCTAGTACAACGTCGCCGTGGTATGATTGTCAGCGTTTCGGAGAACTATCCAATGGACCGGGGTTCGATTCGTGTGAGCGCCAACTTCGTTATTATTTTTTTCGCAAATTTATTTTATTATTTATTTTTAGAATTAAATAATTTTATTTTTTAAAAAAGATTCATTGATTTTTAAATGATGTTCTATATAATTAATTTATTTTATTATTTATTTTTAGAATTAAATAATTTTATTTTTTAAAAAAGATTCATTGATTTTTAAATGATATTCTATATAATTAAAAGTTACTATTTTACTTTTTAAAACACAAAAACAACTAATATATAGTATAACTACAATTACTTCTGTCATTAAAATCTAATTAATTGTATTTTTAAAATTATTTCTTATATTTAAATGGCCATAAAATTTTACTTCCTTTTTTAACAAAACGATTTTGTTCAAGAGAAAGGCAGCTGTTTTTAAAGAGCAGGTGTTTTTTTCTTCTAAGAACAAAAAATTCTTTTAAAAACAAAAAATGCTCCAATAAAATGAGAAATCAATAGGATAACGGATTTTGATTTACAATTAGTTCGTAGTGTTTCGATAGATATTATTTTACATACAGTGGGCCACAAAAGTGTTCGTACACTTGCAATTTCTTATAAAATTTAATGTTTTCAACTAATAAAAATTAATATATTGTAATTAAGATTTTTTTATGATATCTGCAACTTGTTATTAATGGAATGATAGAATTAATTTTTTTAAAAAATAGTATAGTTATTTTTAAAAAAAATTAATAATTAAAAAGCTACTAAAAATTACGCTGCAAAAGTCTTCGTACAATTAACAAAAATCTCAACTTAGCTTTAAATGTTGTATTTCTTTCTTAATTTAGTACTTAGTATAGGATATCTTTTAGTATCCATAACAACTTTTAAGCGTCTTGGTATAGATTTAATCAGTTTTTGTAATTTCTGCATCGATTTTCCTCCATTCTTCGGAGATTATTGTTTTTACTTCACATTTTGTTTTTATTTGTCATGTTTCTTTTTTTTTACATCAAAATCTCACCAGATATGTTCTACTGTAAATAAAGTAATTGAGGAGGTGTTTTCATAATTTGGGGACATTCATAGAGACACCAGTGGCGTACATTGAGATCAGTACTCTTGACATCATTACCCTGTTAAAAAATTAAGTCGTCTCCAATATCGAAATTTTGGGCGGATAATTTTAAATTTCTCTTTAAAATATTTAAATAGAGCTCATGATTCACAACATCATCAAAAAATTTCGATTTTTTTAATTCTGAGGCCAATTTACATGCGGCCCTCAGGCCACAGGTTGAGTATTGCTGATCTATGATATCACAAGTATAATTAAACGTTTAGCACAAAAATGAAAACACAATAGAAAGCACATTCAGAAGTAAAATGCCTTTTATGTTTTCAAATACAATAACACTTAAGCATATAAGTATACACACTATAAAATTTTTTCTATAAATATCACACATATTTTAGGTATTAATTTTTTTTTTACTTAATTTTCTTTCAGCAGTTTGGTTTCGAATTTTTTTTTCTCTTCTATTAAATATTTGGTTTTCATCCAATTGCTGCAGATGTGACTAATTTTGTCATCAACATTTCTGAAACCATTAATTTAAGTCAATCATTGGATTTAAATAGTTTTTTTTAAAAAATAATTGCAAAACCTGAAATATATTGAAACATTTTTAAAGAAAAAATGTATTATGTCATTTATTTGCTTAAAAATATTAATGTATTCGTCTTTCTTTAAACTGAACGAAATTTGTTTCAATACACAAATTCTCTGGACATTAATTTAGTCTTACATTGAAGTTCCTAAATTAAAAATTTAATTTAACTTGGCATACTTCAGTTTATATTTCTATATTTTTTCACGTGTATGAAGGAAACTGAATAAAATAAGCTAAAATTTAAAAAAATTTAAATAATCACATTTGAGTTAGACAATTAATTGAAGCAGGATCAGTGAATAAAATATAACTAGATTGCACAATTTTTTTTTATTTAGCACAAAGCCCCAAATCAAAAGAATAAATTATCAGTGAAATGAAAACGCAGATTTGGCTTAAAAGGAAAACTTAGAATGCTATTTTTCTATTTGTTTATTCAAAGTGTTTCCTTCGGGGAAAAATACACTTTGGAAACACAAGCGATTGGAAATTCTAAAATAAAGCAATTATTTAAGGATTTAGCAAACTTTTGTCAGCTGTTATGTCATTTCAGTAGCAAAATATTTTACATTTTTAAACGTTTGGGTATCTGCCTAAGGCTTTTAATTTCTTTGTATTTAAATAACATCTTTATCATCTTCCTCTGAGAAAACTTTCGAACATTGCTCGGGGGTTAAATTTATGGCTCCGTGTTAACGATGAAGAAAGAAATAATGATATGGAAATTAATTCTAATGAAGTTCTCTCTTACGTTCATTGCTCGAAATGCTTTTTAAAAAATATGTTTTTTAATTATTTTTAAGAGAATTTTCCTCGAAGCAGCAAATTGAGAGCGTATGATTTTTAATTAATCTTGTATTGTTAGTTTCTAAATCAAACGATTTATCAAGGAATTCAGGGATAAAATTGTACAGTTTAGGTAACAATATTATTTAATTATTTTTTGCAAACGCAAAAAAAAGTATTTATTGGTCATATTATGGAACGATATTTTTTATTTACAGTATCATGTGATATTTAAATTCCGTGTTTAAGTAATTTTAAAACTTAAATTATATTCATCTGAACATATCATGTCAACTCTACTTGAGTGAGTGAATATTAAAGTTTCACTTTTTAGCTACATGAGGGCTTTTGGCTATGGATCTCGCAATTTTCAACCATGGTCAAGTGACGAGGACAACACCTGAGTTGGCACTCCCTCTCTTAAATACCACACCAACGGGAGGTCGTTTGAGCTCTCGAAAGATTTAACGTGCTTCTCTCCCCTGCATAGTGGGTCTTTAGTGATACCGGGCTCGAACTCGTGACAAGTCAGCCACTATCCGATACCATGACCACTAATATACCATGGCCACTCAAACCTACTTGAAATATTATAGGAAAATATAAAATATTGTGAATTATTTTATTAATTTTGTTCAATTTGTTATTTTATTCACTCGATATCACACAATTTGCTCAATATCACGAATTGCTCCAATTAAACATTCTTTCCTGTAACATTTTGATTTGTCGTCCCCATGCTGCATACTATTGCTCCTCTGAATATTTCAGTTGAATTCGATATATATTAGATGTATATTAGGTGTTTTAATAAATCGAAGATTCATAAGAAATGTAGTTGAAGGTTTTGTGACTACAGTAAAAGCATTAAATATCCTAATGAGAAATGCGAAAAGGAGAGTTAATACATCGAAAAGGGTAATTATCGTAACGGGATTATGATTCAGGAAAACAGTTTTCAAGTATCACGACGAAAGTTAACAAATAAATAGAGATTCAGGAGGAATTCCTAACACATCTTAGCATGATAATAATTTCAATTAAGAATCAAACAAACTTCCTAAAATACCATTGCAAATAAACGCTGGCTTTATTTGTATGAATAAATTTCGTTAAGGATATTAATTTACTAATCAAAAATGAATAAGGGTTCATTAAAATAGTTGTCTTATATTTCGAGTATAGAGAATATAAAAAACAAAACAATCCATGGTTGCATATTCGGTATTTATCTCACAAATCGCAAACGACTTTTATTCGATGCCTTAATCTATTTAAATATTGTATTACTAACAGTTTGAAGCATTAAACCTTTATGTTAAGAACACGAAAATTAAATTTAAATGACACTGAGAATTAAAGTAAGCAAATTCGACTTTTCCATTTGTATCATATTATATATATAAAACAGTTCTTCTTAAGCTCCCAAAGTTTTTGACACATTTTTAAATCAGAATAATTTTCATGGCGGCTTCGCCCTCCCCTCCTCCATACAATAACAATGCAATGAACTAAAAAACAATGTTCTTTGTCGGGGACGGTACAGTGCGACTTTAATTTTAAACTGTACAAATTATTAAGATAAGTGTTAAAATTTACATATAATTTTGTATATGACAACCCCATGGAGTCACTAGTAATTACCGGGTGTTTCAAAAGTCACGCACATCCACTGCATAACCCTTGTTTCTTAAAAACCATAATAGTTGGTTGAAATTTCTGTCATTAGATGGCAGCAGAGGCCTCTTCATAAGAAGTTTTGAACGTATCAGGCATCAGTTTCAAAATATTTGTAAGTTGTAGTAAGTTGAACACAACGAGAGGTGCATGATGTTTTCCCAAGAGCAAAGAATAGCCATTATGAATTTTATTTCTCTACAAAAATCTCATTGCCGTCAGATAAATGCATTTCAGCAGAAATATCCAGAGGAAATATCACCAAATATAACAGAGATAACACTTTTAGTGCAACGGTTCCGTGACACAGGATATCGGCTGCAGACAGGAAGCGATCGGGCCCATTGTGAATACAAAAGTGGCACATGTGGAAACCGCTTTACAAAGAAGTCCAATGAAAAGACCGTCCGTCTTCATAAACATCTTTACGAAATTCATATCCTTGCTGAACAGTGATGAACGGTATCTTCGTTGCAGCAAGACGGTGCAACGTGTCGCACATCACGGGACAGTATGGAAGTTTTAACTGAATTTTTCGATGAACGTGTCATTTCCAAAGGATATTGATTACCACGTTCATCAGACTTGTCAATTCCGTATTTTTTCCTTTGGGGATATCTGAAAAATATCGCCTTCAGGAAAAATTCCCATATGTTTGATAAACTTAAGAGTAACAACCTTAATGCAATTCTGGACATTAAATCTCATACTCTTCGTAAAGTGTCAATTATTCTGGAAAAAAAAAGTTTGACTGTGTGTCCAGGAAAACGGATATCATTTTGCACATTAACTGCGATTTTACCATGTCTGACACCTGATAATAAAGATAACCGTTCAACCTTTGTTTGTCATTTACTCTGTTTGTTAACATAATTCATCTGTTTTTAAAAATCAACCACAAATGTTGATGTGCGCGACTTTTGAAACACCCGGTATTATACACGTTCTTAATTTAGTATTCATGAATTAATGATCAAATACCTTGCGCAGCACTAATACATTTATAAGCATATTATATCAATGCAAATGTATATTTTGTGTTATTTCAGAATGCATTTCGTTTTGATTCCTTTCAGTAAATGAACAATTTTTTTAAATCTTTTATTTTCGATATGTTCACGTCCCCCTGGCAGAATTAACACGCCCCTAAGTCCCGACATACTGAATGTGTTTGCAGCTATACAAATGAAATCAGTACAGTAATTAAATTGAATAAAACCGTCACTATCTTATTTAACATATTCATTCATTTTTAAATTTATGCCTTTCCTGAGATGCAAATTTATCTAATGAGTGCTAACGTATTATCCTTCGAAATCTCCTTCCCTTCTACAATGTGACCCTAAGGCCAAAGCAATTGCATTCCCCTGTATTAGAGCATTATATGGTACACGAGGTAGGATTCAAAGGTTCCCGTAATGAGTCTATAACTCAAAAAAATTTTACCAATTAAATTGTTTAAACACATCCTCCTTTGAAATACGACTCTTGAGCAAAAACTCACATTTGCCATCGCTTGTAAAGTTCATGGAAACGTTACTGGAATCCATCCTTTAAGGTATCCGACTGCGTTCGGAACCGTTGTTTTGCAAAAGCATATAAATGGATAGTTTTAACGATATTGAGTGTCACTTAGATTAGAATATATGTATATAATTGTTTTAAGAATATTATTTCAGTAAAAAACTTGTTTAAAGGTAATATTTCGGCCAAAAAAGTGAACATAGAATTATCTATTTTCAAAACATTCTCTTTTTATGGAATATTCTTCTATAATAATAATATTTTGCCTATATATAGCTCAGATCTCTGTACAGAGTCTGATCTAGGATTTTTGAAATATGTAACTTAGAATTGGATCTATCCATTTTTTAATACAAGAGAGTGGAGAAATTTCAACAGAAAAACACTGATAATTATTTCAATTAATTGGTGGTGACTCTGAAAATAATGTGAATTTTTCAAATGTCGCAGTTCAGGCCCTCTGGAGAAGTCTATACAAACAAAATATTAGTATTATAGAAGCATTTTTCATCAAAGGAGAATGTTTTGAAAATACGTAATTCTATGCTAATTTTTTTTGCAAAATATTGCATTTAAATATTTTTTTTTATTCTAATAATATTATTAAAACAATTTTTTACATATATTCTAATCCAAATGACACTAAATATCGTGAAAATTATCATCCATTTATACGCCTTTTTAAATCCCAGTTCGGAACGTAGTCGGTTACCTTAATTCGGCTTGCCATTAACTTTTAATTTCATCTGTAGATTGGAATCAACGACCCTGAAAGCGACGTGGCAGATCTTAAAACATTCTGAAGTCGCAGAGGGCAAAATCAGGGGAATCAGGAGGATGTAGCATAGCAGTTGTTTGCTTTTTCACCCCGTCGTCGTTTGAAGACTGCTCTTACGACAGCCACAGAATCATTTTCAATGTTTTTAGCGGTGAGGGAAATTTACGGAGGTATAGGGAACTCATCGTCTTTGACAATTTTCCAGCCTTCCCTGAAAAGGCAATGCAGTTCAAAAGCTTGCGTTCGCTATAATGTATCATTGATGTACATGTGCTTCAACATTTTATAAGCCCCTCCGTAGTCCTCTACAAAATAAACGTTCTACAAAATTTGATATTCATTCCTTGCTCCACAAACGTCATTTCTTTCAATCACCGATTACTAAATGCATCCGCTTACAAAAAAAGAATGCCGAGGCGAGCCACTGACCGTTTGATGAAGGACAAATAATTTTTTTTAAAAAAGGAAGAACGCAGTAACACAGAAATGTAATCATAATCCAACTACAGCAAACATTTTTCGCGTTATATACTCAGTCCGGGAACTTTTGAATCCTACCTCGCAAATGTTTTTGTTTCTAACAATGTAATTACAGAGATAATTATTTTCTTTTCAGCCTTAATCCGCCTGCAAGAACTGCTGAAAGATCCGATGATAAAGCAGAGACGAGCTGTGGTCAGGCAATTCGAAGAGAGCAACGACTACAGGAAAACGCTGAAAGAATTGGGGAGGAAAGGAATAAAGAATTTCGTAGTCGACGTAGAAACGCAGAATGTGCCATTGCTGCTTAAACATGTAAGTAAAAAAAATTAAATAAATAAGTAACGATATAAATAATTTTCAAATTTTAGGAATTTAGCAAATTTATAAAAAGATTTCTTAGAATAAACAGTTGTTACTGTTCCCCATTCCTTAAATCAGGGGTGGCAACGCACGCCACAATGTGTCCTTTTCTTATCAATAACGTATTTATCATAATAGAACATAAATCGATGAAAAACCAATGATAACTAATATTGGGTGATGACGTCAATAATGCCAACTCTGTGAGATTTGGGGTGGATCCTAGGGGGGCACACTTCTTGGTGACAAAAGCTTTGTCGCCAAGAATTAGGGAAGTAGTAACCCTATTCAGACCGTTTTTTTTATATATAAGTTTTTCAGAACTTGAACAAGGGACATTTTTTTTTCGCAACGGTTATGTTGAAAGGTTTATACCATTTTTAAACCACGGGTTTTTTTTTTTTTTTGAAGCTCGACCAATTGTTTTTTTTTCTTCTTTTGATTGAAAGAAGTAAGAAAGAAATGATTGTGTGTGTTTAGTAAATGAGCGAGCGAGATTTAAATATTTCGGTATGGATGTCTGAAATATGAAAATAATTTGCGTTTGAGAGAAATAGTAGATCGTTAGTTCATCAGCTTAAGGCATTCATTAGCTTCGTTAGTCAGCTGCGTTTTTGAAGTGACGATTTTTCAGTTTTTCTTGCAGAATTGGTTTTAGAAAGCACGTTTTCTTCGTAAAAACACAACGAATGGAATTTCTTCTGAATAAAAAGTAAATAAGTAATGATTGTATTTTGTATGAAAGAAGGATTGCTAGAACTTTGGTAATGATGTCCGAAATTTGGAAAGAATTTGCATTTAATTTCTTATATTTCATTTCATGTTTCCTATGTTGTTCATTTTAGAAACCACGCTTTTTCGACGTTTTTCGTCTTTTAGTGTCTCTTTGAAAACCACGTTTTTCCCTCTTGTTTTCGTCTATGACGCCATTTTGAAAAACGCGGGTTTTTCCTTGGCGCCACTTTGCGAAAAACTTTTGTCGCTAAATACAGCAGTGCGCTGTCTTAAGATTGTACCTGAGATTTGTGCCAGAAAAACGGAAAGTACCAAAATCCATTTTTATTTCTCAATAACTCCAAAGATCTCTAGCGTGATGGAAAATAACCCTATCAATCATTGTTTATATATTTTTCCGTGGTAAGTAGAGTCTAGTATTTTTACTCATTCCATAAAAATTTGAATTGCACTAAAAGCACTTTTCAAATCTATTTTTTATAAAGACTTTCTTTCGGGCCATCTTTTTTTCTTCCTGCTAACGATAGCGTACAATGGTTCAAGTTACAGAAGCTTTTAATGGATAAAAAGAAAGGCGTGGAAATTATAAGGTGCAGAGAAAATAAACAAGGCAATTTGCTTTTCTTCCGAAAGTTTGTCGAATTTATGTAGATTGAAATAAACTATTTGGATGAACATGATCTGAAGAAATAAAATAGCTGTCTAGATTTTGACTGATTATACTAATACGCGATATAGTTTATAAGCTTTCATCAAATGTGAAAGATACGAGTGGCGCATTAAATAGAGCTTAAATTTGAGTATGACATGTCGATCTTGTTGTTTTAGTTACTGACTGCACTCTTAAGTTCTGGTTTTAAAAAATGAAATCAATAAGCAGGTTTGTATTTTGAATTGAACAGAACAGAAAAAAAAAAGTGCGTCAAAAATGATTTCAAATGATCGCTTCATCAAAAGAAAAATATTGAAGATATAAAAAAGTGGTCATTATAACAATATCCATTAAATAATTGATAACTGAATCTTATTAAATAAATCTTACAAAGTATTATGTATTGTTGATTTTAGGCCATCTGATCTTGACGGCTCGTGGCCAGGGTTTAGATGTACGTCTGTCGTTAACCGTAGCCTTGAACACCATACAGGTGACAAAATGACTTTTTAGCTCAGTTCCAGCCCAAATTAGAGGGACAACACCCTGGGGGGTGGTCAGGGGCTAACCACCTTTTTTCCCAATCCACAACCCCCATGAGAGGACTTGAAGCTTGACGACTATTTAGAGTAACCCCATGCTGTGTATGAACTATACATTTTTTCGCATCTATGCCTCCTCTGGGATTCGAACCCAGGGCCTACGGCACAGCAGCCAGCGTCGCTAACCACTATACCGGAAGGGCGACAGTTTTATGTATGATTCTTCTATGAAAGAGTGACTAAATTTAATCATAATTTCTTCTTTTGCTTTCAAAATCTTTAAAAAAATATTATTTTAATATTTTTTTTTCGTTCAAGATCACAATAAAAAAGTATTTTTTTGCTTACAAAAAGCACAATCTTTACCAAATATGTACAATATTATTACAATTTTTTTGTAATTAATGCTGAAAATAGGGTAACTAATGTATAGCTAAATATTTAACTCGTTGATATTACTTTCTGCTGTATTTATTTTATGATAAAAATTGTAATATTCGCAATGCCATCTCTCACATAATAATGGCTTTTCAATCAAAATTTGGAGGACTATTGGTGATACAGCCAAGTTGTCATCATTTTGGTGGCTTAGATATCATATGGATACTTCTGGAAATTGTTGGAGATATCTATTAACATCCCGATTTCTGACGTAATTGGTTTTTCCAAGAAAGATCTGGAAGCCATGCAGACTATAAATATCAGTCGCTTGTGGAAACTAATCAGTATTATTTCGGCTTTTGAAGACGACGAGTGGTTGCTTGCGGATAATCTTCAACATCACATACTTGAATTTTTAGGCACTGATAGTTGTATTTGAATGCTGTAGGAGGTATGATAACTTTCTGCTATGTATTCAGCAAATTTTAGAGCTGTATCCTGTATTTTAAGGATTGTTTTTTTCATAATAAATTTTCATAGCTCTGAAGAACGCTTTTGCTCTTCGAGACTGATATCACAAAATATATGAACCCCGATCTACCGAACAATATTTATCGAAAATGCGTGTATTTTAAGTAAAATGGAAAATTTTATTTATTTATTAATAATATAAATATCTTTAGACAAAATTCATTATCGCAAAATTTAGTTCATTCTGTAAAATTTATTTTGAGCTGTTCCATTTTCAGAAGGAAAAAATCACTTTTTCCATGAAGTAATTTGTCATAAATTTTATATTTCTTTCTATTAATTCGTGCTTCCCTATCCTTAAACAACAAAAGCTATTGTTCTTAAAAAGCATTTTTAGCATTCAATAATTGCAGTAAAATATGTTTTTAAATTGGAAATCATTGCTTTGAATATACAAAACCTAATTACTTTAATTTGATCACTAAGACCAATAATTAAATTTATCTGACAACAAATAATTAGAATCCATCAGAATAACAATTAAAATTAATAAAATTTTGAAATACTTGTTCTAAGAACGAAAATGTTTGTCTAGGAAAATTTTCTAAATTAGTTCAATACATTATTCTTACTAATTACATTGCTTTAAGCTATTAAAATAACAATATAAATTTTTATTAATTAAATTTGCTATCTTATTTTTAGGAATTTTATTCAAATAATTATTGCTCAGAATATACAAAGGTCAATTAAAAGCAAATTATTTGAGAAATATATATCGGTATATTTACTTTAATTGTGTTTAATCTCTTGAAGAAAAACTTCAATTAGATTTATCCTTTTTTTTTAATATTATTTTATATATCTTTCACTTACAAATGTTATTAATGTTTGTTATTGAATTTGGCCTTTGTTGTATTTGAATTAAAATTGAGAATTAATTAAATTTTTATAAAGGAATTTCTGTTAAAGTCTGAGATCAATATATATATATATATCTTTTTCATTAAAACGCATAACGCAAATTTTAAAGTTATGTTTCTTTTGCACCCCAAATTCTGGTTGTCTAAAAGTCTTTATAAGGTAGCCGTTATTCCAAGATTCCCGTTAAAATTGATTATCATTTCCAGTTCCTCATAAAAGCATTTGTTCGTTCACAAACCTTTCTTCAGGTGTATATATGTAAAAAAATTTGAGATATGAGTATTTTTTTTGTGGTCTTTAGATTTATTTAGAACATTTTAAGCAAAATACGCTAAAAGTAAGAAGAAAAGAAATGATTATTACTAAAATGAAATAAAAAAATTCGTAAAAATTTACAAAATAATTACACGTAAATGGGGCCCATTCTGTACAAAAAGTTTATGACCAAATTTTCAGTTGTTATGTGTTTTTGCTATTTATTTTTGAAATGACCTCCAGGATAAGTGATATTTTAATTTTTTCAAAAACTAAAGCACTTTTTCTTAGTTATTACAGGAAAATGCTTAAAAAAAATAGTGATTATATTCCCATAAGTGACTGTAAATTATGTGATAAAACAGTGATTGATAAATCTGAATGTTAAAATTTTTTGTGTATGTTTATACACAAAAAATTTGAGGCTATTATTTTTCAAAACTTTTTGAGCAATCGCTGCCCCCATTTGAGAATTAAAAAAAAAAAAAAGAAAAACGAGTAAAGCGCATTTTAAAGTATGTTATTTTACTTAAAGCAATGACATCTGCTTTTTCTAAGACACTTGCAGTTTTTGTACAATTTTGAATGGAAAATAATAAACTTGGTATTTTTATAAAGCTAATAAGATAACCCATAAAATAAAATCATAAAAAATTGTCGAGTTATGGCAAAATTTACAATATACGGGTAGTTGGATACCTTAATTTTAATGGAAAGGTAATAAAAGCCCTTACCTATCAGAGAGAGAGTCTTGAAATTAACAATACCCGGAGTAACATAACTTTATTCGAACATTAGAGACACGAGATATTTTTCGCACAATGCGTAAACGATCACACAAAAATAGACAAGACATAGCAACTGCAACGCCACAACACTTATTGTTTCAGTAATATCGTGCATAATAACAGAAGCAATTGCATGCTAACCTTTAGCTGCTTGCTGTCTGGTAAGCCCTACAACAAAAGTAGCCAGACTTTTCCAGAGTACGAGTTACTCCAATGTTTTTAAGGTATTAGAGTCCACCCAGTGGCTTAGATTCAGCCATTCTGTATTAAAATTTCATGGTTTATTTCTATACACTTGTTGTAACCCTCTTTTAAATATGACAGATTAATATTTTTTCTACAAATACACAAAAATTGTCAAGTTGTATACTTGAACAACAATGAGTGAATGCTAGACCGTGGAGCGTGAACGTATTCAATGGAGCGAGCAAAAAACATACATAAACCGATGAATCTGAACCCGACGTCAGTACTTACATTTGTTGGCAGCCGATTCCCGCACCATCAAGGGACATGACATGAACTGGAGAACCCAATCCCGTGGTAGTGTGGGATGGGGCTTGATGTCTCAAAAGCTAATCCCATGCCGTCGTGGGAAAAGCTGCTCATCAACATGTATTCTTCCCTTCAGATGGCGTGTGGGGAAAAACTCATCGATACGTCTGACATCGCAGTAATCTCCTTTTTCCTCCACAGCACCAATGGACGTGTTAAGCGTCATTGCGTTCTACCAAGGAAGGTATAGTGTCGTCTACACATTTATCGATTCATTTACGTAAGTTAACACACCCACTTTGATTGTGAAAAGCCGACTTTGCAGTCGAGCGGGCGTCGGTATTCCATAAATATTTCTTTTAGTATGCGGCGTCTTGGGTAACGAGGGAGGGAAGTCACTCCAAAATGTCTGGCTGGTCCAATGATCGCGGTCGACTTAATACCCCTTTTTGCCCTACAAACTATATCGTGTTTTTCCTAGTAAATTCTTGCGAAGGGTTATAAAAGTCATATGCGAAAGATCTTTCCGGAAGAAGGTGTTTTAGTTTACTTTTAGGAGGAGTTTAGTGTCAGTCTTAATACTGAATGTTTGGCTATGATGAAGGGACTGTAGATGTCTAACATGAGCTTCATACAGTAAGCACAGTGAATATTTGCCTATTGAGGAGCTTAGGCATTGCATTGTAGTTCATGACAAGAAGTTGTAGATAAGAATTTGTCAGAAGAGAGACTCCTCCATACAATAACTATGTATTAACTTCAATAATACTATACTTTGATGCTAAGCCTACAATACGCGACTTTAACATCTTAAGTTCTTAATAAGTATATAAACGTCTCACTCAGCCAGTGTGTTAATTGTCCCCAGACGTATATATATATACGTCTTTTCCAAGTACTATCTTTTCTGTGAAATGCTATCAATAAAATAATTCGGAAGGCTTTTAAAAGCAATAAAATGACCTTGACAGTGCTTACGAAGGATTTACTTGTTTCAGAGGATTTTGGATTATTTATTCGTTTTCTCCCCCGCCCCCCCCCCCTCAATACACCACATACGCTTATCTACGTGCTAAACGGTGGCATTGGGGAATGAATCGCGTAATTTTGAATTGGCATTTAAGGGATTAATTATATAAACTGAACAATATTTCCAGATAAGTGATAAAGTTGGCATATAATTTTATATATGACAAATCCATGGGGTCACTGGTAATTATTAAACTTGTCCATAACTTAGTATTGTGAAATTAATTATAAAATAGATTGTTGAGTACTAATACATTTATTAGTGTATTATAGTGTAAATGAGTATTTTATTTTTTTTTTATTATGTGAGAACGTATTTGTTTACTTTTAGTATGTTAATAATTTATTTAAATAATCTTTTGCTTTCGACTTTCAATATGCTCGAGCCCAAATCGTAGGGTTACCCCACAGTTTGAGAAACACTGCGTTAAGGGGCATCACTGCAATAAGTTAATAGCCATGGACGTTGTAAATTACTTACAGGTTACTTCACATCTACACCAGGTTTAGAAACTTCAGAAAAACAAATATAGTTTCAAAATAATCTAAATAAAAAGTATTAAATATGTAGTATTAACAATAATGTATTTGGATTACTACTAATCATTTGGATTATTTTTTTCTCTGCAAAGTGAATTTGAATATTTCATGTTGGTTAATTTAAAAATAGAAGAAAATATAAAGATATTTCTCGCATTCTTTAATAAGTTTCTTGAACAAACGTTATGCTTAAAACTTTTTTTTACAATTTTTCTTCATATAAAGCATTATATTTCCTTACATTAGTTAATATGGGAAAATTCTTTCATTTAAAAGATGTTTTGCATTAAGAGAAAGATTCTGGAACGAGTTTTGCTCACTAAGCGAAGGTCTACATTAAATATATTGGAATGACAAAAATCTGTGTGCAATTACTAACAAAGTTCTTCCCACAATTATGTATTATTATTTTCCAAATTATTTTCTAGTAAGTTTCTTTTTAAGTACTGTTTTATTATTTTTCATTTATTACAGCATAAAATATATTTAAAATTACAACTGTTAACTCAAAAATATAACATATTGTCCATTCCGTTTCGCCATTTTCGAACAACTTGTGACAGGGGAATCGCAATTAGGAATTGTAACTAACTGTCCTTTTTACTACAGAGTATTTCAAGAATCGAAAATTAAGATTCCCAACCTGTTGAAAATTTGAAGTTAGGAGTAACTATATCCAACTTAGAAGAGACACATAAATAAAACATGCTGTAAAAAATAACATGCTGTAATTAACAACATTGAATAGAATTTTAAGAAATATGAAACTTTTTTGCCGCCAGAGTTATGTAAATTAAAGCGCTACATGTAACATTCAACGTTGATTCGTTTTTTGCCTTTTTAACACGCTTTTATAAGCTTCACCTGTATGTAATGAACTCGATTTTTACTCACTTTAAAAGGTCAGATTAATTTGAAATTTTGCACACATTTCAAGGACCGATGATAATACAATAAATTAACAATTTTGTACCATTGTTTTGATCAGGATTAACGATTTCCCATTTTCAGGTCTCATCCCTCATCTGGTGACTAATTCCAGACCCCATTTCCAGATTTGGCGAATTAAAGATTAATATACAATCTAAAGCCAAAAAAAAAAAAAAAAAAAGACACGCTTTCAATTCAGATCGAACTAAAACATGAAATACACTCACTTCCAAAAGTTAAGCACAAAGATGTAAAATGCAAAAAAATCAACAAATACTGCTTTGATTGACACAAAATTTGGCAGTAAAGTAGCATAGATGTTTATACATAAAACAAAATCAATAATTATATACAGGAATAAAAACAATATTAAATTTTTGTAAGTTATCAGATAATGTCATACTGGATACTTAAACAGAATTATATATAAAGAGAAATTAAACAGCATAAAATGAAAAAAAGGACATTAATAGGGTATGTGATCCCCAATCAGCTGTATGCAAAGTTTACACCTTCTAACCATGCTTTCAATTAGGTGGTCAACCATCGCAGAATTAAACAATCGCCATTCCCCTTGTAGAGCAGTTTCCAGCTCAATAAGAGTGGCTGGAGGTGGGAAACTTGAAGACACAGCATGGCTGAGAGCATCCCAAAGATTTTCAATGTGATTAAGGTCAGGCGAATATGCTGGCCACGCCATACACGCAATCCCTTCACTCTCCAGGTAGTCATCAACTATGTCAGCTCTATGAAGACATACGTTATCGTCCATCAAAACAAAAGTAGGGCCAACTGCTGCAGCGTACAATTTCACAATGGGTTCTAGGACTTCATCTCGATTAAAGATGTGCAGGTCGGTGTGGTATCCTAATGAAATCCCTGCCCACACCATAATGCTTCCGCCTCGGAATGCGGGATGTTCGGTGATGTTTTGGGGCTGATTGCGTGTTCCTTGTTTACGCCATATCATTATACGCTTGTCATCTGTTTCCAGCGCAAATCTTGACTCATCAGTAAACATGACATTGCCCCAGTCAGACACAGTCCAATTGCCATATTCCCTACACCACTTTAATCGTGCCCCTCTTGATTGGATGGATAGAGAAACACAAACTCGAGGTACCCGGGCACACAGTCCATTCATATGTAATCTACGGCGTACAGCAGCTGCAGATATAGCCTTACCAATGGACACAGTAATCATAGATGTCACATGTGTGAAGGTGGCTCTGCGATTCCGCTTGGCTACAATAGCAATATATCGATCTTCCGCGGGGGTTGTAACCCTTGGGCGACCACCTACGGGCCTTTGGACAACTGTGTGTGTGGTTTGGAATTATTTCCATAAACGTCAAATTACAGAATAATGAACTCCGAAGAAAAGAGCAACATCTGTGATCGACTGTCCTGCTTCAATGCACCCCACAGCACGCCAGCACTCAGAATCTTCCATTTGTTTTCTGGAAGTCATAGAAACACGTATGTCTCCAAAACAAATAGTACGAAAGTTTTAAACACTTTCTATCATCACTTACAATCAACTTCTGTAACCCTTCTTAAAGCTGACTTCTTATAAGACTGCCTTTTTTGTATATTTCTTGACATGAAAGCACGATTGGCTGTTACCTAACATATTTGCATACTTCCATCTACCTCTGCAGCGAATTGCATCCTCTTCAATTCTGATTGGATTCCGGAAATTAGCATTTTCCTCTCCGTGCTTAACTTTTGGAAGTGAGTGTATAAAGCATAGCTTAAAAAGACTAAAAAACACGCTTTTATAGTTATTCGAAATAAAAAGTAAAAAATTATCTTTAGTATAAGAATAAAACAATTAACAAAAAAATTAATGTCATTGTGGTAAAAGCGGCGGGGGGGGGGTGCTTTGCACTACATTTTTAATTTAACTCTGCAGTTTGGAATAACAGAACGAGTAAGAAATTAGAACAATTGATATCGAGCACCCTACGCTTTTACCACAATGATATTAGTTTTTTTGTTAATATTTTTATCTTAAGAATTATATCACTATTTCTTATATTAATAATTATTTTTTACTTTTTAGTTCTATTCACAATAAAAGCGTGTTTTTTAGTTTTTTTAAACTATAAATTATTGTGCATATTCAATTAAAATCTAATAAAAAATGAGACATTCAATATATGCAACAAAAATTATATCAGCCCTTTCGCATTTAAAGCGGAAAAAAGTTTTTCGTTCTCAGCATTTCTGCTCTTTTATTTTCACATAACTCTGCTTCACTAACTTTAAATACTAACGTTGCGAAAGCTTAATTCACTTAGAAATATTCTAAATTATATTGTTTCTCAATTACCTAAAGCAAACGTCAAATACTTATTAAGTTGTTAAAAAAGTATTAATATGCAACTTATGTATAATTGCTTATAGGTTAAGTAATTAACAGTACATTAATACAAATTAATATGAACATTCTGCTATACGAAGACATTTTCGAACGAAAATAGTTCCATAAAGGTAATCCGTAATGAATACCAAATTACTTCATTAATGTCTTTCTTAATGAAGATTTGTGTTCATTAACAGAACGTCAAATGTATTAATTCGCCATTTCACTGACGTAAATAGATTCCGGTGTTAAACATCACAGATTAGGTAGGACTCTGTTCCAGCCATAAATTTTATTACCCAGTAAATTGAATAAGGAAAACAACGTAATAGCCTAATGTAACCATTAATTTTATAATTGTATGAAGTTTAATTTGTGAAAGCAACTCCCCAATGGCCACTTAAGTTTTTAAAAAAAGAACATTTATTTCAGTAAATTTATGGACATTTTAAACTATTTCTGTTTATATGAGACGTTAATTGTTCCCATATAAAGGTATGTTTAACTACTAGTTTTGTTCAAAATTGAATTATTCTTTTTTTCAATGTAGATAGTTTAAACGGCAAAAATTTGTAAAAAAAACAACTTTAGTTTGAAATGAATACACTCGGCTAAGTATGAAAAACTAAGTTTAAATCAATGGTAAAGAAATTAATAGAGTAACTTTTAAAAATATTTAAAAAATATGGTTCATCACTCTTAATATGTATAGTGGAAACATAATCCATTTTCACGAAAAGATTTTCGAGATCATATTGTTGTTGTTTCTATTGTCACTTGTCTTACAGAGTGAGATCGAGGCTCAGGGGCAAAGGGCTATAGATGTATGCCTGTTGCTAGACGTAGCTATGAGCACCATACAGGTGACAGATCAGCTCGGTTTCACCCCAATTTTGAAGAACACCATAGGGGTGGTCAAGGGCTCCCATATTTCTTCCCCTTCCACCAATATCACGAGAATACTTGAGGCTCGACGGCTATTTAGAGTACCTACATGCAGCGCAGGCACTATACACTCACAAATATCCTGCCTTCTCCGGGATTCGAACCCAGGCCTAAGGGCGCATCAATCACCTTACCAACCACTATACCGGATGGGTGACCCAAATATCATATTAAAAGTAACTAATCATTGATTCTTCAGAAATTATTTTATTAGATTAATTTTGAAAGTAAAATCAGTTTGGTAAATCCTTATCAAAAATATTATAAATTGTAACATTTATTTTTTAAAAACTTATCTAAAGTACTCACTTTAAATATTCTTAATGGTTTCAAGTGATTTATGTCTTGGATTATAAGGAATAAGCATGAGTATGGAATTGAAACAAGCCCAGTGGCTGAGTGATTAGTGCCTCGCGCTTCCTCACCACAAGTACGAGATTCAAACCCCGGGCTGGGCAAAGTTGACTCGGCCTTTCATCTCTTCAGTGGGTCGATAAATGAATATCAAATTTGCTTGGGAACTTAACACTAGGGGTTTCGCGTCAGACTGACCACCTGACCGGAACATCTGCTCATGCACCTTAGAGCTCAAGGTCGCGTATACTGAGTTGGGAACAGTAGGCTTTGATCCTCATGAGCTGTCGCGCCACTTAGTTAAGTTCATGGAATTGAAAATGTGATTTCTCGAAATAAAAAAGTAATAGTTATTTTCACAGCGAAATTCAAAACAAATTCAAAAATTCTTAAAATATTTAATTTCACGTTTAAAAATAACTACAGAGAAATGCATTTTCTCAATTCTGTAGAATATATATAAATATCTCTTCAATCTAAGTTCTAAATCTTCTAGACCTTATCTAGTAATAAAAATTAAAAATATTCCTCTTAAAAAGAAATGTATCGAACAAAACTAAAGTTAGAGAAAATCACATTTAAAATTTGTAGTCACAACGCAAAGAAAATTACAAATATCATTTAAAATAATTGCATATTAGGCCCAAAATTTGAAACCAAATTTCCAAAACGTATGGACCATTTAGAAGCACAGAAAAAGAAAATGTTTTATATTTTTAAAAATAATTAGTGTACAATGTAGCCATAACCAATATTGAAAACTTTTCATGCATTTCCTTGCTCATTCAAAAGAAAGCTGTTATTAGTGTTCTTTGATGTTTTCTTCAGAAGATTATTATATTTTACCAAATATTTAATTTTAAATCAAACGAAATCTTAAAATTCTCTTACTGTGATTGATTAGCTGAGCACAAACGATAATTTTTACCAAATGGGATATACCCCGTATGAATTTACAAAAAAAAGGGAAACATTTGGGTTACATTTTATATGCGCATATTTTGAGTTACCTCTGAAACAGTGGTTGTTAGATGAGATTTGTGCTTAGTTTTTTTTTTTAGTTTATTTTTTTATTGGCTTTCAAAAACTTAACGTTTTATTTGTAAGGATTTAAAAACTTAATTAATATAAAACTTAAAAAACCCAATTAATTTTATTAATAGTTATATAAATAAAGCTATTCAAAATAGTTAGGATAAAAATTCTGAGATTGATACTAGTTTATTATTATAAACTTAAATATTTCATTGTTATAGTTATCTCCATAATCTAGTATTAGATTAGAAATTACTTACTATTATTTTATTCATATTTACTCTAGTGTTATTATAGTTATGCTATAATATGCAACTCTTATTAATTTTTATTTCCATTCTTTTTATACTTTTGTTAAGTGCTACATTTCAGCCATTCTTTTGATTTAAATCTGTATTAGGGTATAGAATCTGGCAATAAAAATTAATGTTTGCACTCAGATTTAGCGCGGGCTTTGCATTTGTAAGTGCAGTTCTTAGGTAAGTTACCTCTATCTTGTAATGGATTTAGATATTCCTATCCATTATTTCTTATTGGTTTTTGCTCAGTGTTATTTACAAAAAAAAGGAGGAAGGTTGGCTGGCCAAAAAACATGTTCAACCCCACTTATATATAAATTATTTTATATAATAGCTGTCCTAAGTCAGTAATGTTCATAACACTGCAGCATCCATTTTATATTTATAATCTCGATTACTCATATGTCCTTCATTGTGTGATTTTCCTACTGTCTATGTGTTTGTCGAATGTTATTGCTTGGATGTTATCTCTTGTTTGTAGAGAATTAGCCTATATATATATATATATATATATATATATATATAATACATTTTTGGTTTGTGTTTCTTCTTGTTTGTTTTTTACTCCATATCGCAATTCGCATTATCATGAGAATCGGTAATATTTTACCAAGATATCAGTAGGAAATGCAGCTGAAATTTTGTTTTGAAAACACTTCTTTCGAAATTTCTTTCATGTCATCTCCATGTCATATTTTCAAAACTTTTCTCAATTCACTTGCGTCAGCATTTTCTCAACAGCTGCTTCCGTTTAAAAGAAAATGACTTCAAACACGGAATGCATCCGTGTTTTCAGTCCCCCATTCCCGATTTTGATATCATCGTTCGTTTAGCTGATAAAATAAATTACTGAATTTTTCAAATGAGAAAGTTTACACCAAGTAGTTTCAAGATTTTTTTTGGAAAAATCGAAAATAAGACAGATTCCCGAATTGAAAAATGTGATATATATATATATATATTACTATTAATTTTATTTCAATTCAGCTGATTTATTTCTCAAACGGGTATTTTCTGTTACTTTTTTGCCGTAATTGAAATTTATAAAATAAGAACTATAATATACAATAAATCCATGTCTATACACTTTAAACGTTTGCGTTAGGACTTGAATGAATAAAGAAGAAATCGAATATTTCTTTGTATTGTGACGGATATCCATTTGGTTCCATGCTTTGTAGCTGGGGATATTCAGATTGACCTTTGGACTTCTGTCCAAGTATTTGTAAAATATACACCAGCCAAAATTTGAAGAAATTGTTAGTATTAGCGAGGGAGTGTTTATTAGTGTCATATTCCAAAACAAAGCAAAGCTTATTGGTGACAGACCTCTTAATTCTGAACCACGGCCAAGGGATGTGAATGAAAAAAGAGTTTGCCTCTCAACCTCTTAACCCGGCATCACGCGCGAAAAAAAAAAAAAAAAACGACCGAAAGTTCTCAAACAGGGTATCTCATACCCAAGGATGTTTACATTCTGTGTTTACCTTAAAATTTGTATGTATACAAGAGTTTAAAAAGGAAGAAAAGTACGAAATTCAGTATGTTTATTATATTTTTCAAACGTAAATTTAGTTTTTCTGTTCTTTTTATAAGGACATTCAGTCATTGTTTATACACTTCTTAAATTTCTTAAATTTGGTGAGTGAATGCGATGTTTTCACTGAATCTTAAATTTTTTTTTAATCTGTATCTTTTTAAAACTAAACATATAAGAGTAAACTTCTCTATTTTTTAAATTCAAAAATTTTGGAATTTCTTTTTTATTTTCTTTTATTGTTCCAGTAATAGATTTTTTTTTTTAAAGTTCATCTGAAAGTGGATAAGATGTGTGTACTAGTTGTCTCCTTTAAAATTACATTCTTCCCAAATGTTTTTATGACTCTACATATAAGACATTTATTTTCAACAGTGTCTCCCTCTTCTAAATCTGGATCGATTTCAGTGGAGGAATCATACTTGCTGTTATATTCTTCGTCATTTGATTCTTCCTCATCATAACCACGAAGAAAATTTCTTCATCTGAAAATACTATTATGTTATCTCTCTCTCTCTCTCTGTCTCTCTCTCTATTAAATACTGTATCAATTAAATTATTTAAATATCACATCTTTGTGCAAAATAATTACAATAATACGCCATAGCATAAGGAAGATGTAAAACGTGCTCAGGCATTCAGAACTGTAACAGCGATTCACGCACAGGGTATGACATACCCGAAGAGGGTGGTATTCCAAAATATATATTTAGATTTCACCTACAAGCTAAGGCCCCTCAAAAGGTATGACCTTAAAGTCAGCTAAGCGAGAAACTATCCATTTTCCAAAAAAGGTTTAGAAGGAGCGTTGAAAAAAGTTAGATGGTGGGCATGACATACCCTGCGTGAGAAGTGCCGGGTTAATTTCCAACGTGAGGATTTTGAGCCACGACAGATTTAACGTGCATCAGTTTCTTTACACTCGAACTCTGTGGGACTCGAACGTACGACTTGACAAAGTCCGCCATGAATTCATGATCATGAACTCCAGTTTACCTTGGCCACTCGCTTCGTTAACCGAATTTGGATGCATTTAGGCTCCTGCGTTATGTGGTGTAACGACGGCTCATTGATACGACCCAAACCCGTTCACTCATGTCTAGTTTGATAGATTGGAGCAGGTGGCTTGCTTGTGAGTCGGAAACAGTGTACGTGGCTTTGAGGTCATTGTCTATCTTTTGGCCTCGGGTCCGCAACGACAGTATATCTATAAGTCATAATAGACATAAAAGTGCCCCCGCCGTGTGACAATTGACGGGACCTTCATGATTTAGGAGACTGACGCCTCGGAGGATGACGGGAAATGGCTTTAGAGAAACAATGGCGGCGTGATGGACAAAGTGTTCTGATGTGTGGATGAACTGTCTGGCGCCAGTGCATTCAAGAAGGACCAGAGAGAGCAATTGTTAGGTTCGTGACAATAGGACGCTAATGGGTCTAAAGGTCGTGGGCAGGCTTTTGTGGGACGGCCAATGAGAAATAATGAGGGGTGTGTAGTGGACCCACCTCTGGAGTTTAAAGGGATAATCTTTTGGTGAGATCTGATCGAGACGAGAGCTGATTGTTTTTGAAAGAGAGAGAAACGGGAGAAAGAGTTCTTCAAGTGTTAGCGGGGTCGTGAGGAGGAGAGCGAGCGGTGTCTTCTAGAGAATCTATCTTGTGATGCTGAGGAACTGTGTGTAGGGCCAACACCCTACAGAGAAAAAACTACCCGTATGTTGCACAACGGTTAGGTAACCGTGAAGTCAATTAAACACGGGAATGTATTTTGTTATTCTTACGTGCAAACAAGGGACTAATTAGTCTACAATTTTTGTTACACAGCTTGAATTGAAATAATATTGACGTAGAATATGAATAAAGTAAATTCTTTTAATGTCTTGCAGTGTAATTAAAAACGCTACCTCGTCACTACGTTACAGTGGTATTGAATTCAGAAAAATAGTCTATCATTTCAGGCTTTGCACTGACGCTTGTCCTTACTTCAGAAATACCAAATCCATCAGAAATATCCAATTCATGTACTTCCAGAGCTACCAGTCGTCACTTGATCATGATTCAAAATTACGAGGTCCGTCACCAAATGCCCTTGTGTAGCTGAATGGTGCGACATTAGTATTCAATTACTCACTTACTCCTCCAGAGCTTCCAACCTGCTGTGATTTAACCATATAAAAATAGCATATGCATATGCTTGATTGTTAACAATATTTATTGCCTAAACGAATTGACAGCGCCGTCACATGAACGTGACTGCTTTACTTTTTGAAATAAGGGATGAAAACTGCTCGAACAGATGGATGGAATTTGAAAAAAGAATTAATTTTATT
>BMAV01004295.1:93320-175655 GCA_019973955.1 Trichonephila inaurata madagascariensis | reverse complement strand
GAGACTTTTAATACTGTATAACCCTAAGTTTCATCTCAAATTAAGCGGAATCTGTGGTATTATATTAATGTTTGACCTTCAAATGATATTCATTTCAATTTTAGAAGCTGAACTCATAGAATTCCGTAGAGATTATATGGCAGTTGTCTTAAGAAATTTGCTCACTGAAAGTACTTATTTAGCAAAGAAACGAGTCCAGTTGCAAAGAAAGCACATGTTTAAATGTAGAATATTTCCTACAACATATAAGAGCTTTAACTTTCTCGGTTTTAATTTAAGTAAGTCCTGATTTCAGTTTTATGTTTGAATTAAAATGTATTATATATGTTGAAGTTCTTAGAAAATACTAAAAAAATAAAACTTTTATACAAAATGTACAACGCCTCGTATGAATAAATTGTCATACGTTTTAGAATAACAGTCGCACAATTTTAGTACTTTATGGACCACTAAATGTATGATTTTATCTTTGATGGGCCACTAATAGTATTGATCGTTATATGTGAAGAGCCACTAATATCACTGACCATTATATGGCAGACCACTATAACAATATTGTCACTTATTTACATTTCCATATCTCATTGAGAGGACTTCCACGAAAAGAAAGAAAAAACCGGAAAGCAACATCAATAAACTAAAGTGTAATGCCGCCAATTTACCATGGTTGCCAAATCTCACTTTAAAATGTCAGTAGGGCCACACATGAAGGAACTAAGATTTGATCTGGCTACCTTCCTTTCCGAACATGAATACTTTAACGATCAATCCAAAACGATCACCCTCGCGAATTGACTAGTACTGGTTTACATAAATATCACACCGCCACACTTCTCCCATACTAGTTATTCGGCGAATAGGCGAGCGTGTGAGCAATTGCGTCATTCGTGTGTGACGGCTTAATTGCGTCATGCGTGAGACGGCTTTGTGATAGTGTGACGGCTTAATTGCGTCATATGTCTGATGGCTTTGGTTGCTTTTTCGGTGGATAGATGAAGCCACGACTGCTGCACGTGAAGTATCCGGTTTCTTTGTACGGCCAGGGTCACCAATGAAGGAAAGAATATTCGATCTGGGTACCTTCCGTTCCGAACGCGAGTTCTTTAGCGATGATTCCAAAATAATCGTCCTCACGTGATGGCTAGTACTGGTTTATATAGATATCAAAACCGCAACATACACTTGCAAAAGTAGCGAAAATTTCCTTAAAATCAGAAAGAATTTCACTAAAATTAGATTAGAAATTTTATAAGAAGAATTATTAATACTTAAAATTACATAATAAATACATAATTAAACTTTGTTACTCGCCATTTTTGAAACTGAAGCTTCATAAAATTATAAGTAATGTCCCAATTTTTTGAGGATCATCAAATATGTTTCACCTGCTGTTCGTCAACAATTGATTGACGGCCGGTGTTCTAGAATTCAAGTTGTTTTTACAAATTTTAATCGTATTGCCTTTTTAATTCATGTTTCCATTTTCGATCAAATAAAATACATATATGTACTATACAAAACATCAGCTGGGTAGAATTTCCTTCCTGAATGGATTACAGAAGTGGGTAACTTATATCACTAATAAGGAAAGAAACAAACTTTACGATCAAACGAAACAGGAAAGCCTAAAGAACAAGTAAATATCCTCCATGGTTTTCTTTGTTTCATTTATTATCTTCGGACAACGATTGGGGATCGAAATAGAGGCGTAAACATGTCTTCTCTTAGAGGAAAGCGATTTACAAAACAATGGCGAATATAAAACTCTATTTATACTCTCAGTTCGACGCACTAACTGTCTTATGTGGACTAGACACTGGCGAAAAACTGCGACACATCTTTTCCATTCGTTTTTGTAGACTTCCCGTTTTCCTTTTCTTTTCATTTTGCTTCGAGAAGAAGAAATAGAAAAAAATCAATGGATTTAGTTGTATGCCGTCTTTGTGAAATTGTTCGAGTCTTCTGAAATAATTTTACCAAATATAAATCAAATACACCAAAGATAAAATTTGAGATATAATGGGACAGTTTCACACTTTTTTGTTCGTCTATTTTAAAAATGCCTCTGGAATATTAGACAAAATGATTTACACTGATGTAGTCATATGAAATTTTTAAAATGAATGATAGGTTGGGGCAATCCATTTTAACTGTCAAAACTTGTATTTGACTTGTATCGTACTTGTATTTGACAAACACAACAAAAATGCAAGAAATACTGTATTATAATGCTTTTTATAATATTATAAAAATATATAAAAACATAAATGGTAATATATATATAAAAAAAAAATAGGAAACGGTACAAAGCAGTATTTTGAGACAAGTATTTATTATTTTTTTCAAAGTTAATGGCATTTTATTGAATATATAATCTATCAAAAATGATGTATGAGAAAATTCATTTTGAATCCATCAAAAGAAATATTTTTTTAGTGTCATAATAATGTTATTTATTTCCTCCTAAACATAACAAACTTTTTTTCTTTAAGAAACCATGTAATACCATACGTTATAAGGTCTACTAAGCTATTAAAATTACCTAAATTTCCTTTTCTATAAACCTTATTTGATTGAAAACAAAGATTTTAGTCTCTGAAATAAAAATAAGTACAATACACATATTTATTTTAATTAGCATTCTTAATGAAATTTAGAGCTTCATCTTGCATAATGAACAATAGTGGCAAAACGCCTTAATTTTTGTTTTTGACTTCATTTTTCGTTATGAAATTGTCGCGAGTACTCTCTTAACTATTACTATTGACTCTAATGCCTGTTTTCATGCTGATTTCAAATTTGTTTGTATAATTTATGCAAAGAAAACGATTTTACTGTAATTTTTCTTTAAAAAAACATGATAAAACAAGCACAAGGTCATTATAGAAATAAATAATAATAATCAACCACTGAAATACTCCATTATTCAAACTAAGCAGAAAGTAGTGGTGACGGGTTGAAAGCAGTGTTTTGGTGTATTGAAAGTAGTCGTGTGTTGCAATTTGAAGTGCATGTGAAGAGAATATTCGAATTCTGTATACATATTCGTTTCTGTCATAAAAAAGGTACAAAACAATACTTTTGAATAAAGAATAATGTTCTATGCACCAATTATCTGCTGAAGTACCGTTTGATCCTTCTGCTGTCATCAGAACATTGAAAAGATATTCTGAAACAAATTGTTTCTGCAGACAGAAGGCGATCTTCAACAACTGAGAAAATAAACTTTACGTGAAGACAAGATACTTTGCAAAATCCCATTTTCAAACCGAAAAAATAATTCACTTCAAATTTTTAAACAATGGACTTTTGCATCAAATGGGAATGTATGGACAAAAACTGTGAGAGGAATGTTGCTGGAAATGAAATTATGAGGATTTTAAAACTTGCTTCAAACAATTACTGACCTATTTTCAACTGAAGATGGGATTGATCACTCATTTTATGAACTATTAAAGACTAGAAAAAGAACACATTTTTAGGCAGGTGAACTGCATTTTTACAGGGCATGTCCTCAAAGTAGTATGACTTTTTTTTTTTTAAAAAAATATTTATTCATGACAATAAAACAAACGATTAGAATTTTTGAAAGTAGCACATTTCCGCATCTGAACACTGCTGACAACGAGTTTTCAGTTTTCGTACGCCTCTAGGACTGAAATGCTGCTTAGCTCCCTCGTCATGGCCTGTTGAACCACCTCTACTGATCCGTGATACTTCCCCTTGAGCGTCGATTTTATTCTTGGGAATAGAAAAAAGTCTGGTGAGGCCATGTCGGGGTTGTAGGGGGGATGAGGCAACGTTACCACATTGTGCTGGGGAAGATACTCCACTACACGGAACACTCATGGCTAAGATTTCTGTCACGATCTCAAACACTTGGTTTTGAGGAATGCTCAGTCCATCAGCAATCATTCTGCTACTCTTCCTGCGATCACTGTTCAGTAAATTTTTTACTCGTGACTCGATTTAGTTGGTCGTGGTGGTCCAAGGACAGCCGGAGCGGTCGTCGTATTCCTCTCTTTCTCTACCTATTTGGAACAGCTTGTGCTACTAAAAAACCGATCTACTCATGGCAGCAGCAACGTAGGCCTCTTTAATCATGCCGTGAGTGTCTTTACCCGTTTTACCAAGCTTTACACAAAATTTGATGATGTATCGCTGCTCCAGAAAACGCTCCATGATTTTCTGTAGCGAGGGGTTACGGCAGGGTGTCGCCGTACCAGCGACCTGCTCTCTTCAATGGCTGAACGTCGACTGTTGATTTTTCCTAGCATTTCTAATATTCCCCTCAACCGATCGCGCGCGTGCACATCGCCTTTCGTCCGCCGTTCGCTCAGGAAAAGATGAGTCCTACTACTTTCAGAATAGACCCTGTATATTTGTGGTAAAAAAAGTAGTGTCTATGTAAAAGGACGCGAAAAAAAATAAGGCTACGGTATCTGAAGCCCACCGTAAAGCACCCGATGACAGTGATGATAAGGGGCTGCATGTCTTCCGGTTGTGTTGGAAAACCACATCGAGAGCGGAACAGTGAAAGTGGGGACTACACTAAAGTACTGCAAAATAAATTGCTATAAACACTGGGAGATCTTTTAGGGGATGAGTCATGGACTTTTCAGGAGTACAATGCTCTATGTCACTACTATTCGAAAGCAATGCTGTGAATTGGATAAAAAGGACAGGTCAGTTTCTGGGCTTTTATCCCATGGCACGTAAAATAGAAATAAAAAAGCCAAAGAAGCATTCTGAATGTAAAAAAATTAATTTTTATAACTCAGAAACAGGAATGTACTAAATTTCTTTAATTTATTTTTCTTTAAATATATCTTCAAGTAATCTAAATAGTAGGCATTTCAATTTGGATTGAAAATTTCTATAACAGAAAGTATTGAAATGCAAAAGTAGTTTGTAACTTATGTTAATAGGTAGGAAATATGTCAATGTCTATGTTAATAAGTAGGAAAATCTCTTCATATGATTGAATATTTCAATTTCCCAATTTGTTTAAAAGAAGAGTTAGAAGTATTTAAAGTCCTTAAGAAATAAGATGTATAAAAATACTTGCACAAAACAATAAGCATAAATACTTAAATGATAAACAAAACAAAATATTTTTTTTAAAGTAATAACATTTTACATTTTACCAAAGAGTTTTAAGTAATTCAATTTAATTTTGTAATTAAATTGAAATGTCCTCAGCATCTAATAATCAATTAAAAAAGAATTCTGATGGCGGAACTGTGGTTGTAGGAACTGCAGTCACACTTCACGGTCGGTTTTGAATTTTTGGCATCGATTTCAACAACAAGAAATTCTTATTCAACAACAGCCCTAAGAGGCAATGATAAAAATACAACGATTACTGAAGCCTTTTCTCTAACAAACTGTTAAGATCAAGATATATGTCTGTGTGGACTAAATATCGCCTCTTGAAAAAAATCATTTTCTCTCTTCTTTTCATCTAGTCTCCATACTAGTGTCTGGATTTCAATTGATAAGACGGCAGAAGGATTCAAAGAAGCAAAACAAAAATCAAAGCTTTAGATTTTTATTGGTTGCCAAGAATAAGAATGGTAATTTTCTTGACATAGTTCCATTTCTCGTTCATGCGTATTGATAAAACCATTGGCAAGTTTAATATCTGAGGAAAAAATGTATTTGGAAAAAAACAACAACACTATAACGTCCGTTGGTGTCGATTGTACCCCGGAGCCTGTTTAGTTTGTTCCCATTTCCTCAATTTTGCAGGGAATTTGAAAAGTTTTCATAAATTTAAATAATTTTCCACAGAAGAGGTTCTGTGGTTCTAGGTTAATTTGGAGAGATTTTACACCTAAATATACCTAGAACATCTACTGGTGTTGTTTCGACACCAAGGCAGTTTGAAGAAAGCACATATGTAATTGATAGTATTCCAGTAAGACTTGATAAATATATCGCTAGGGATGGCACAGAATGGATACCGCATAATAGTAAACTTCTTGGCAGATTTTTCGACAAAGCAGTGATCCAACAACTTTCGAGCAACAGAATGTCAACGCTTTATTTTTATGATATAAAGGATCATAATATATGATAATTACACAAAAAAATACTAAAAAGTCTTAAAATTAAACACTACTGAAAAGCTGTCCTGCAATTATTTAGTTATTACAATTAATTTATATATTTTATATCACGGTGTGTCGAATCGACACCTGTGGTCGTTTAAGGGTAAGCAAAATCCCGGGCTTTCTAATGTTAACAGAGATTTCATGTTACTATGGTTAGAATTTTAGTACCACAAATTTGAAATTTCGCTAAAAAATCAATAGGGTTGTATCTTCAAGATAAAGAAAGAGTTCTAACAAGCGATTGCCTTCCAAGACAAGTATTGTTCCAATCCTTGCTAGACAACAGAAGACGAAAAAAAGGGGAAAAAAAGATGATGAAAAAATACTTTATTTATCAACAAACATTTAGAAATAAAGAACATCTCAAATTTCATCTTCAGCAAACAGATGATAGCTACATTTCAAATAAAAAGTTGTCCAGATAAATATCACTTCTCTCTTTCTCACTCAAAAAAAGAAACAACATTTTTTTTTTCATTTTTATCTATGTACTATACTTGCAATGGGTTTTGAAGAAATAAGAGCCAGAATGATTCGAGTGCGTAAGCTAGAAGTCGAAATATTAGAATTTTATTACTAATTACGAGTTTTGAAAGGGTATACTTTCTTAATACATTTTCATCTCTTTTATACTTATGACCTTAAAGAGGGAATTATAAATGAAGAGTTTAAACCTACTTTGAATTTCGAAGACTAAATGCATTGCAAAATGTGACCTTTAGTTATAATTTCAAGCTATGATATTTAAAGTTCTAAAAAGAATACAATTTTTAATTTATTTAAAATATGTTTCATTACTATAATTTTACAAGAAATAAAAATATTTTTGTTACTATTTTCTTGTTGGTATTTTAGTTTCCTAAAACATTTTCTGAACTATTTTGTGAAGAATATAGTGTTTAATGTTATAAATTTAGAAAAACTGCTAACTTCTTAGATGATCCCTGAAAGAACAAGAAAAAAATTACTTATATTTAGTCCATATATTTTGTTAAATCATGCATAAAAAAAACTGAATAAATAAATAAAAAAAAATTAAAGTATCATACTAAATTTATTTTTATACAAAAGAGTTAAAGGCCAATTTTATGACCGGGAATAATTAGGTTAAAATATATAGTGAGGATGAGTAATTTTATATATATATATATTAGTACACAACTCTAAAAGCAAATTAAGATAACACTAAATAAACAAAAATCAAAATGTTACCTGAAAAAAATATAGATTATAAGCTTATGATTGATTAACTGTAAAATATCAAGAAAGATGTGATATAATTAATTGACATCACGCGTTAAAAAGCGTGATCATATTGATATTGGTGTTTTGAAAAATTTCTCCTAAATATTAAAGCTCTTGAATTTAACACATAAACATCTATTTTCTTTTAAAAATCATGTTTTGTCAAAACAGGATTTCATAAGCTAAATTTCCCACAACCATATAAATTATTCCTTAAAATTGTTTTTTACATAAAATTCTGAAATTTTAGTTCCATTATATTTATATCCTAAATTTTAAAAATTGTACAAATGACCGAATGAATGCTGTAACAGTAACGGAATAGTTTGAAATACTGCTATTTAAAAAGCATGAAAAAAGCATTAGTTCTATTAATAAAGGTGAATTTAACCAATATTGTCTTTTCTCCAAATTTCTTATTAATGATTATTTTTCAAGAACTCCCAATACAAAGGAGACTCCCCAAAAGGCTTCAGATATCGATTTTGTTTCGAAAAATCTTCTAAATTAAACATAGAGGTTTTATAAAGAGATATAGTTACCCACACCTTGTACAGAGTCTTAATAAAATCATTTGACTAAATATTAATCCTTTTAAGGTATCCGACTACGTTCGGAACTGTCATTTTGCAAAAGCGTGTAAATGGATAATATTTATGATATTTAGTGTCACTTAGATTAGAATACATGTATATAAAATTGTTTTAAGAATAGTATTACAATAAAAAATTATTTAAGTATAATATTTTGACAAAAAATAAACATAGAATGACCCATTTTCGAAATGTTCTCCTTTTCTGAAAAATGCTTTTATTATAATAATATTTTGCCTGTTTATAGCCCAGACCTCTGTACAGAGGCTCAATTAGAATTTTTGAAATATATATAATTTAGAAGTGGGTTTATCCATGTTTTACGACGATAGAGGGAAGAAATTTTACGAAAAAAACGCCGATAACTATTTCAATGGGTTGTAACTCTGAAAATAATGTGAAATTTTCAAATATCATAGTTGAGCCTCTGTACAGAGGTCTGAGCTATATACAGGCAAAATATTTTTATAATAGAAGCATTTTTCACATAAAGGGATTATTTTGAAAAAAAGGTTATTCTAAGTTAATTTTTTTCCGAAATATTGTATTTAAATAAATTTTTTTCCCAAAATTTCCTTAAAACAATTTTATACATGTATTCTAATCTAAGTGACACTATATATCATGAAAATTATCCATTTATGCACTTTTTTAAAATCACGGTTCCGAACGTAGTCGGATACCTTAAAGAAAGAAACTCTTTTTCTCTATAACTTTTCCTGTTTTCTTTTTTATTTTTTTCCGAATCATCCTTTCTGATTTCTACGAGATAAGGCATCAAGGAACAAGATAGGAACTGAAGCGCCGAAAATGTATTAGTTACTCTGATTCTTTGAAAAAAGATGCTTTCTCTGTACTTTTATTCTGGATCAAAGTGAAAGAGACAGTTTATCAAAGACAGCTTAAACCTCCTGCAGTCGTAAAGGATGAAGCAATACTTACATTGCAGTCACATTGATGTCCATTAATGTTGCTTTGTTCATTATTTTCACTGGAAATTTCGGAATAATTTTAAATGCTTCTTCTTTTGTGTTTTCAAGGCATAAGCAAAATATTTTTAGCTAAGGGAAATATAGAAATTAAATTTAAAAGTAAAAATATATGAGCTTCAGCGAAAATTAAAGTTTCAATTATGTTATTAGATAAAAATTTAGAAATGAATTTTCGGTTCTAAATTTTTCATCTTGTGACTAATCCTCACATCATTTTCCCTCTATCAGAAGTTATCGTTATCAAACAGTAGTTGTGTATCGCCGTGGAAAGACTTGTGTATCACCATTTGTGTCTTCCTTTTAAAAAAATTTTTGAAATATACTATAAAATGTTCGTTTGATATTAATGGTACTTTATTTAGAAATTAAACTCTAAATAAAATAATATGAATTTTTCAATTCCTACTATTAGTTCTCTCTCTCCTTATACATATATATCTTGTTTAAATTTTCAATAAAATACTTTCTATTCATCCATCCAAGTTCAAATACATATTTTTAAACTTGTGGTAGATGACACTTGATAATAAGACAGTTTTTTTTAAATATTAATTCATTAATTAAATTAAAAAACAAGTTATATAAAAAAAATTAAGTCAATTCTTACTTAGATCAACAAACAAAAGTTTTATTTTAGCTACTTTTTATTAAATAGTTACACAATTAATATATAAATATGTATATACATATAACAGAATCACAACATTAAGTGGTCATTAATTTGTATTCATTATCATTAAAGTATCCTATTGTCATCCAAAGCAATCGTGTCTATAAAATTTCAGTTCAACTGAATGCTTTTAAACGTGAGAAAAAAAAATCTTTATAGAAGTTTTGACCCAAGTCTTTAAAAATGAAACCAACGTGGCTGTATCTGTAATTCCTTAAATAATAAGTTTCAGTCAATTAATTTTAGTTAATTCTAATTGAATTATTGTATTTTTACCCAAAGCAATAATGTATAGAAAATTTCAGCTCAAATGAGTGCCTTTAAATTTGAGAAAAGAACCTTTTCAAGGTGGCAAAAAAGGTCACTAAGTCGCCAAAACTGATGTCAACGTGCCTGTATTTGTAATTCTTTGAATAATTCGTTTTAATCCATTAATTTTTATTAATTATATTTAGATTACTGTATTATCATCCAAAATAATCATGTATATAAAATTACAGCTCAATGGAGCGTTTTAAAATGTATTTTATTAACGATTGAAAATTCCACCAAGATAAATAAATAAATGTATAGAGAGGTGAGCTATATAATAGTAGGAATTGAATGAATGAATAGTAACAAGCAAAAATAATAGTTCAACAGCACACATAGAAAGAAAAACCATTCGCTGTGTCCCTGTAGCCCAATGGATCGCGCGTTGGACTCCTAATCCCAAAGTTGTCAGTTCGAATCCCAACTGGGATGGCCTAATTTCTGATAATGTGATTTCTTTTTTTAAAATACTATTTTATTAGAATAATTAAATTTAATTAATAAATAAATAGTAACACAAACAAAAAATAGTCTAACACCATATATAGAAATGAAATAGAAAATCGCTTTCTATTTTGTCTCTTAATATTGTGATTCTGTCATATGTAATACATATTTTTTTTATATTAATTGTAACTATTTAATAAAAAATAACTAGAATAAAATTTTTCTTTGCTGACCTAAGTAGAAATCGACTTAATCTTTTTATATTACTTGTTTTGGGGTAATTCTAATGGGTATATTTAGCTTAATTTTCTTAAAAATTTAATTCTCAATTAGTTGTTTATATTACACTTTCCAATTTCTTTTGTGTTCTCTTTTTAATTTTCTCATAAAATGACTCAGAGTTATTCTGTATTTTATTGGTATACGTATTTATATTTTTCCTTATTCTTTACAAGGTGAGCAATAGGCAAATCATGTAGAGAACTTTTTTTGGGGGGAGGGGAATGTATATTTTCATAAAGTAGTTTCTCATGCCATGGAACGTCAATTCAATTTTTAAATATATTGTATTTATAGCAAACAATTCTGAAAACTTTTCATTGTCTTAAAAAGTAATTGTTTATTACAAAAACCTAGTGGAAGGTTATATTAATGCTCGTACGCTCCTTAAAAGAGAATGTGGATTGCATTTTATGATTCTTAAGCATTTCTTTTTAAATTAAAAAACTATACTACAATGGTTAGTTCATTGTACAGTCAGTAAGCTTCTTTTTCTTGTGAAAAATAATTAGTCTGTACGTATCTTATAAATTAACCTCTATTTTTAGTAATAATATTTCTAATACTTTCATTTCTTTATGAAACCGTTAGAAGTTTCGGACATATTGGCACTATTGTGGCAACAACGTGACCATATTTAATTTTAACTCGGCATTTAAATCACGTTCTTAATTCTTTCACTGTACTGTTAAATACACAATGCATTAAAATATTCCAAAAACCATAAAAGAAAACTTTTTTTGAAAAAAATAATTCATCTTTTATCTCTATTCAGTTTTACTATTCAGAAAATATTTTCTCTTCCATCTCATTCCACACACATATTTGCCATTCAAAAAACAAAAACAAAAAAAAGTTTCCTAAGCGTCGCGAAAATCAAAGTGCATTTCTTTTTTACATTTTTGATGCTTGATAAAAAGGAACAGGAAAGTTAAAACAAATGTTTACATAGTACTACATGTTACAAATGTATTGCAGAGGTGGGAAACCTTTTTACCATAAGAGGCCGCATGTAAATTAATTAGTAATAAAATTGTTGTAAAGGTTAATATACTTTTGAGACTTTGATGAAATTTTTATATAGTTTTCGTATAGATTGAAAAATTTTGTGCATTATATAGAAATAATATTAAAAAAAATATATCCCTATTTATTTATTATTTGACTTAAAAAGTCCCAATACATAAAATACTTTTGTGTTAACATAAGGGTAAAAACTTGTTACAACATTAACCATTGATTATTATTACATTTAATAAAATTGTTAAGTTCATAGATAGTTGTGTAACTTTTTGAACAGTTATACAAACGCTGGAACAAGTGTGTGGATGCAGGAGGGCAGTTCTTTGAAGGACAATATGATTAAATTTTTGTTCTATTTTTAAATAATTTGTAATTGACCTATCGGAAACTTTTTCACCCTACTATGTATACTTTTCCTGCTGACTTGTAAAGTATTATATTCAATTAAACAAAAAACATATAAAATGCTATGAATCAAAAATTGAAACTTTGTTTTTAATTGGATATCTATAAAATGTCAGAAAAAGTAGATTACGTGAAAAGAAAAATAAACTCAAATGCAATTATTCAAAAGACACAACTTAATGTGATGGCAGTGCAATGTATAAATTGACAGATTTAAGAAAAAGTTATTAAAGTTTTTGGAAAAATGTGTCGTGTCGCTTTTGGTTTGTAGAGTCGTCTATTTAATTAAAAAATTCAGGCTCCAATAATAAACTCTACTTTGGATTCAACTTTTTAATGAATTATTTCTTTAAGTTTTTCATTTATACTAAAGATAAGTATATTTTTTCTTCCCTAAATATTTTGTAGCACTTTCGTTTTCTCTAAAAATAGAATATAATATTTAATATGACAGTTACTTATTAATAGTTGGGATAATTTAAAAAAGATTAAATTGCAAAAAAATAAATTTACAATATTTATAGACAGAAATTTAAAATTTAATGAAAATTAACAATATTTGATCAAGTTGTGATAGGTCTATCGTTATCCATCCGCTTCACAGTCTTTATTTCATAATGTTGTATGACTATATACTTGAAGTGGTGCATATCCGGAGGACAGAACCCGCGATCAAAGGATTCGTAAGCATGTAACATACCACTAGACAAAAGTTATCACCACCAAAATAAAATTGCTCAATAGGTCTATTAATTCAAAAACTGGAATTTCTTTATCTGCACGGCCTCCTAAATCTTATAAGTTACCTAAAGAGTCGATTTGGGTAAAATCTGTTCTCATAAGATCTCTACTCAAAAATAAATAAATAAATAATACATAAAAACGTGCTTACCAAATTTTAAATCTGAAGATCTAACAGTTCAACAAATCACTTTTTTAAAAATCTATAACATCACCGTAACACAGTGTTTGTCAAACTGTGGGGCACCGCGATAAACCTTCGTGTGTAGGGGGACGAGCATATCAGAAAGTAAAAAATAAAAGATTATTTAAAAAATTGTTAAATTACTGAAAAGGAAGCAAAACAAAATGCATTCTGACATAATAAAAAGTAAAATACACATTCGCACTGATGTAATATACAAAAAATGTATCTGCTCTGCTCTATGTATCTGATAATTAAATTATCAAAGCTAAATTAAGAACCAGTTTAAAAATTACTAGTGACTCCCATGGGCTTGTCATATACAAAATGTAATACTTATCTTGAAAATTTGTACGGTTTATAATTAAGTCATATCGTAGCTTTAGCGTCAAAGAATGTTATCAATGCAAACTATACATTGTTATTTGCATGGTGGGGGCGGGGGTCGAGATGAAAACTATGACTGAAATTCGGGTCGCAAATGTTGAAATTTTGAGAAGCACTGCCGTAATCCCTAGTAATCCTTTTTAGATGTTAGCGAATTTTGCTAATCAAAAGCAACATAGTTATTAAAATTGAAATTACTAGGTCGAATAGTTCAAAACCAAAAAAAAAAAATTAACTATAAACCTTACGTCTGTACAGATGTCTGAGCTATATACAGGCAAAATATTATTATAATAGAAGCATTTTTCACGAAAGGAAAACGTTTTGAAAATGGGTCATTCTAAGTTAATTTTTTGTCGAAATATTGTATTTAAATAATTTTTTTGTCAAAATGTCCTTAAAAGAATTTTATACATGTATTCTAATCTAAGTGATACTAAATATCATGAAAATTATCCATTTATGCGCTTTTACAAAATCACAGTTCCGAACGTAGTCGGATACCTTAAACTTGTTCTCAACTTAGTATTATTAAATTAATTTTAAAATACATTGTGTAGTACTGGTACATTTATATCAGTGCAATCAGTGTATTATACAGTGCAAATGTGTATTTTATTTTTTATATGTCAAAATATATTTGTGATTTGTTTACTTTTAGTAAATTAATTTTTTTTAAATATTTCTTTTTGTTTTCGACATTTTAATATGCTTGTGCCCCCTGGTAGAGTTATTGCGCCCCACAGTTTGAGAAACTCTGCGCTATAGGCTTATTCCTGTGTACTTTTGTGAATTCTACTTCGTTTATTTAAAGAAAAAGATATATGAGTAAATTAATGCACAAAAAACGCTAAACATTTCTTAAGCCAAAATATTTCTGATGCATATTGACCACTCCACCACTGGAATTTTATCAAAATATTTTTTCGGATTAAAAATGCGTAAGTAGTTTTAACATTTTAGTTGTAATTTGGTAAAAAAGTAAGAAATAACACTCTCTCTTCAATAAATTATAGAAGTAATAATCGAAAATACGCTGTACATTTTACATGTACCTTTAATCATTAAAAATATTCCTTTATTAATTCAAAAACAGTAATAGTGTGTATAGGAAGAGTTATCAATTGGTTTTGTACATTAAAATTTTTCATTAAGAAGGAACTTTAGAGGTATTGGCTAAAGATCTCGTATTTTTGAACCTTTGCAATGCAACACAAGAACAACATCCAGTTATATAAATAACACAAAAATACCCCCACCACACTTAAATTTTCTACTTTATATGTCAGTTTTTCACTGCAGAAAACTTTCTTCATATCCTAGCGTTCATGTAAGCTTTTATTATTTCTTTTTTCCTTCTTCCTTCTTAGTCTTACTCGCGATCGATGTGGACGACACATTTTTTTTTAAAAAACATTTTCAATTTATTTTATTTAGAAAGTGAAGAAAAGTTTCTTCTTTTTCTTAATAGTACGATAGAAAAAGTATTTTCTTTTCTTTTTTATTTGAAGAAACGCAAGTTTTTACGCTTGGAATGATTCTAGTATAAATTATTTGACTTGGCGAAGGAGAAAAGGTTTTATTTTCAGGCTTCCGAACTGTTTATGAAACTCAAAATAATGTCAGCTCTCTTTCTTTTAAATACAGCGAAATGTTTTCGAAATTCAAATCAAATGGAAATCTGAAAGAGTTTAGGATGAAATATATTCTTTTCCAAAACAGAAATAATTAAATTCAGGCATTTTACATTTGAGTATGTGTGTGTGCGTGCATATATGTGTGTGCGTGTATATGTGGGTGTATGTATGTGTGTATGTGTGTGCGCGTGTATGTGTATGCGTGTGTGTACGTGTACGCGCGTTCTGGTGTGTGTATGTGCGTGTGTGTCCGAAGCCAGGTACCTCCAAGAGTAGGTGGATATGTGGTCACCCAAACCGTACCAACAGATTGCTTTAAGTACAGTTACGTACACTGCTACCAGCAAAAGGGTTACCGTTGGCCACTGAACACAGGACTAAACGCCTGGCGTGGCGTCATCATCATCGTACTAGGGCCATCGAATGGCATGGGGTGTAGTTCACGGATGAGTTTCGTTTCTGTCTGTTCAGAAATGACGCCCGTCGACTCGTATGACAGTGGTCCGGAGAACGCTACGAGCCAACCCATTTCGCCGTGTGTCAAATCGATCCAACACAGGGCATCATGGTTTGGAGTGGCATAAAGTTTGATCACAGGATGCCTCTGATAGATGTTAACAACCATTTGGCAACTGACCGCTAAGTCACGCAAATTGTAAAGCTTTATGATCTGCTCTTGTTGCAGGGTGCATCTAACATAGTTACCAGCTAAACAATGTCAGATCGCATGTCGCATGGCAAACTCTAAACAATGTAACTGGATTTAACATCCTTCCCTGGCCAGTAAGTTCTCCAGATCTGAATCCTATCGAACATCTGTGGGATCTCGTTGGATGCGACATGAACCGTGGACCATTTGCACAAACCATGGATGATCTGTGAACTTCTGTGGATGTGTCTTCGCAATGAACTATTGATAAAATGCCTCTCCGGATCGTGGTCTGCATAATTTCCCTAAGTGGGCATATTTGTTACTGATCAAATTGGTTAAAATGATTTTTTCTGTTTTTTTTTAATGTGTTGCATATGAAATATCGCTCCTGAAATTTGCGAGACGCTACGTGCATTATATCTTAATGTTGTAATTTTATTTTAGAGGAGTGTATATAAGTGGGGGAGATGGTTCTTGGGATATTAAATATTTTGCTGCAAAATTCGGGCTTTAAATTATAAGAAATCATGGGGTTGCTTGACTGTTAGGTTAGCACTATATCAGCAATCGATTGCAAACAGAATTTACAATTAACGAACCTTTCCATAAATTTAGATTTTCAATTAACTATATGACTATTACTCAAGCTTATATTCATATTTGATAAATTTTAGTAATTAATTTACGTTAGAAATTATAAATTGATTCCCACCACATGGAATCCTAAAAGCGCTTCACTTATATTAGAAACATTAATCAAATTAAATAATTTAATAATTGCATGGATTCTCTGAATTATATAGGAGTATTGCAAATAAACTATACATTTTCCATAATGAACGCGACTTCAGATTACTTAAATTTCAAAAACAATTATTATAATCGTACCAATATATATGGAATAGAAATAATCCATTAAATATTTTGTACTTTGAAAAAGATTAAAAAAGTAAATTACTTATTGTTATTGAACCATATTTAATTTTCATAATAAGTAATATTAAAAAATTATTTTAAGTAAGAATAAATGAATTTATAATTAAAATATTTATCACGTTAACACACTCTTGAAATTCGATGCATAATTACACTCTAATTCTTATCTAGTATTTTTCTAATTGTGATCTATATATTTTTCTACATATTGTTTTTATAACATTTTAATATTCACATTAAATATTTATATAAGCAAATGCGTTTTGTAAGTAAAAGTATTTATTCAAAAAGTATAGGAAATTGACTTACAGAATTCAAACACTTTAAAACTACGATTCGTATTGATAAAAATATGCATATTTCAGAATATAAATTTTATAGTTGCAAATCTAGTTATGTGTAAAGCTTGTAGTATTGAGAGACCAAAGAGTGTTGAACAAAATAAAAGTTTATAAAACTATAAACATATGTAAAAAAATCGTATCATTTTATGAAATTTGAATATATGTCTGAAATCTCTTCATTATCCCTACGAAATAGATTCAGGTCAATATTTATTAAATAAAATCATCACCAAAAGAATTTTTAGGCAATAAACAACCCAGTGTCATTTTTCTCAAAAATTGCTACCTCTTTTTTTGGTTTGTTTATTTGAAACTTGAAGTTTGGAACACTCTAAGAGGCAGGAAATGAAAAACTTTTCGAAAAAAGAAAAAAAAAATCATAAAAGTGTTTCAATATCAAGAAGAAATAAAAGAAAAGGTAGAGTAGCCAGAAAAGAAAAAAAAAATATTGCCAAACTTATTCGAGAGAATGCGATGCTTTCGGAAACTCAAAAAGGGAAGTTAATAAGACGAATTGAAAAAATAAAATATAAAAGGAAAGTAAATACTTAAAAGCTTGTATAGATGGCTTTGTAAATACGTCGAGTCGTGAATAAGAAAGAAAAGATTCTAATCTTCGAGAACACCCGATGTTTTTCAAGAAAATATTTTGTAAGTTCAGAATTTAAAATCAAACATTTCGTCACCATCCTAAAAACTATTTATTATAAAATGAAAAGATTTTGGAAACTATTTCTTACTTAGATTTAGAAAAGTATCTGCATTATTGGCATACGGTACACGTGTTAGAAAAACTACGAAATCTCAGATTAATTTAAAAAGATTTATGAAATTACTTCATTCGCACAGTGAGAATAACTTTAAGGGGACATGGAGCAATTTATGCAAAAATTTTTAATTAAAAGAGTTTTAAAATGTTTTAGTTTTCTCCTATGTGTGTACGAGGCCTGTCTAAAATCTATCCGACATTTGGCCTGAAAAAATATTTCGAATACCTGACGGTGTTGGGACCCTAATCCCCTTCAAAGTAGGCCCCTTGTGCTCCGAAACACTTAGCCTACCGATCCTTATACTGCTGGAAACATCTCTGGAAGTCTTCTTTTGGAATGGTGTTCAGCTCCGTTGTCGGGTTCCACATTATCTCTTCTCTACTCGCAAAACGGGATCCTTTCAGTGGCGTCTTCAATTTTAGAAACAACCAGAAGTCGCAAGGAGCCAGATCTGGAGAGTACGGACTCTCCAGATCTGGCTCCTTGCGATTTCTGGTTGGGAGGGAGGTTGGCGACCGGTTGTGATTTCATGTTTGGCTAAGAATGTGTGGATCAATTGGGATGAATGTGCAGGGGCGTTGTCATGATACAAGTGCCAGTTGTTCGCAGTCCACATGTCTGGTCTTTTGCGCCGAACTGCGTCGCGGAGTCGCCGGAGAACATCTTGATAGTACTCTTTTGTCACTGTTTATCCTTCCGGTGCGTATTCGTGTTCCACAAATCCACGGACATCAAAGAAAACAGTCATCATCACCTTCATTTTGCTTCGCACCTACCACGTTTTCTTCGGCCTTGGAGAATCAGGATGCTTCCATTGCGACGACTGTCTTTTTTTCTGGGTCTCGTACACCCATGACTCATCTACAGTTATCTCGGTGTTCAGAAACCCAGGATCAGTATTGGTGGTGTCCAGAAGGTCCTGTGCAACGTCAAAACGGAGGTCTTTTTGTTCCGGCGACAACAACTTGGGTATGAATTTCGCAGTCACTCGGTTCATGTTCCAATCTTCTAGCAAAATTGCACGGGCAGAATCTTTACTCACTCTAACCTCTTCTGCAATCTCCCGCACTGTCGAACGACGATCTGCCATCACCAAATTTCGCACCCTCTGAACATCAGCTGCACTCCGAGCAGTTTGGGGCCCGCCACAACGCTGCTCACTCTCCGCTGATGTGTGGCCATCTATGAATCGGTCGAACCACTCCTTAATTTGCGTTACACCCATCGCATCTTCCCAAAACACCTGCTGAATCTTACGAATTGTTTGGCTCTGAGAATCCCCAAGCTTTTGACAAAATTTGATGCAGTATCTTTGCTCAATTCGTTCAGTCATCTTGCGAGAAAACTAAATCAGATGAACACTACGAACATCACCTTACTTGACGACCACCAGCCAGCGACTTGCAGAAACGAACGTGGTGAAAAAATTCACGCATGCGCATTAAGGTTTCTCCTTCCACCGTGCACTTAGAATCACTACATTGTGCGGGAAAAATTAAGGTCAGATAATTTTTAGACAGGTTCTCGTATACTATGTAAAATTGATTTTGTGCTAAAAATTTCATAAAAATGTAGCCAAATTATTTTTTAAGGAAAAAAAAATTGTGGAACTATTGTAAAATTCTACTCCTCCTACAAAAGTTTACGTACACGCATGAAATTTGATTTACAAGTACGTCGTACTATGTATAACAAATTTGGTATGGGTTTTGCGATAACATGATTGGTATTCGTACAATACCTCTTTTTATGAATGCTTATTGAAAATTCCTTAAAAAATGTATAAATTCTGAGTTCAATAATTTTTAAAAAGTAAGTATTGCTTTGATTCAAAAATGCATATCAACTTTTGTTACATGTACTACTGGCAATAGGTAAAAAAATTCAAATCATTAGGCACAATGGAAAAATCCTTAGCATTTTAAATGAAGTCAACTAGTTATTTCATTTTTCTGAGATAAGTAAGTTTAAATTTTAATTTTGCACAGGGATGTGAATAAAAACAAACGTAGAGACTATCATAATTTTGCGCTTTTTAAGTTTAGTATTTTCAAATTTTGTGAGGTTATAGAGAGAAAAGTAGACAAAAATAATTCAGGCTAAGAAAAATAGATTTTATTTTTTGACCGATTTTGGCCAATTGAATCGTACTGTGTCCCTTTAATATTTGCATATTGGATTCGAAAATACTTTATTCCCTGTTATACATAGTCAACTGTTCCCAATCTCTTTAAAAAAAAATAACACGGACATAAAGCAAAACGCAGGTATTGGGATTTTTTAAATCCATTGAATTATATTATTATTACATATTTTTTTGGCATGTTCATGTTACAACTTCTACTAACAAATCGCAGTAGTCATTTAATCACTTAAAAACCTTTAATTGTAGGTACATTGAGAAGCACTTAGTTACAAACCAGCTCCCGAATTATCGTTTTTATATAATATACAATATATATTATGGTATGAAGCAGCAATTAAACTATTTGGTACTCATTGTTACCAGTCCTTCAATAAGAAAATCTAGCCAACAATATTTTCAAGAGTTATTAGATCAATTTGTAAAAGGTACTTAATAAAACACAAATGATCTTTTAATCACAGACTTTTACATTTTAAAAACATTATTATGATCAACACTTCGTTATAATACTGTGAATGGAACAAAAAAGTTATTTCCTCTTCAAACTGTAAATAAAAACGATAAAGATAAATAAATAAAACTCATTGCTAGTTACTGCTGTGAATTTGTGTTACAAAAATAAACAATGGTTGTGTCTTGTTTGTAATGCATGATGGCCAACAAAAGAGAAAAATAATGTTTCAAGATCAAGTACATATTTTTATATCTTCGGTGTTAAAATTGGTCTCTAAAACCCATTGATGTCATTTATTGACCTCTACTAATTCTCCATCATTTTGGGATATTTACATGTTCATGTGATCTTAAATAACGTTGCCTATTATCCCCGTTAAAATAATTATTTCTTTGGAATTTTTCACAAATGAGTCATTTTTAAAACAAAAGCTATACCATCAGGATTTCATTTTTGTAATACCGGGAGGAAATATTTAAAAAGTTCCCCTTTAATTTTTTCACATTTTTTATTTCTTTATTTTCCATTTTACTATTTTTTTCCATCTTATAATGCTTTAAAAATAAATTTTCCCTTACATAATTCAGAAGACGTAAACATTACTTACTTTTTTCCCCCTTTTGAAATGCTTAGTAATATATATGAAAGCATAAAATTTTATCTATTGAACTTGTTATTATTTGATAAATATTTTCAACAATATTATAAAGTAGGACAAAAATCTGCATAAAATAACCCAAATTAAAACTGACAAAATAATTTAATTTAGTCTAAGTTACAAGCCTTATATTTCTATTTTAAGAGTTTTTTGCTTATTATTATTAAGGTATAGGACTACGTTTTCGGAACCGTGATTCTGCAAAAGAGTATAAATGGATAATATTTATAATATTTAGTATCACTTAGATTAGAAAATGTATATAAAATTGTTTTAACAATAGTATTATAATAAAAAATTATTTAAGTACAATATTTTGACAAAAAATAACATAGAATGACCCATTTTCAAAATATTCTCCTGTTGTGAAAAATGTTTCTATTATAATAATATTTTGCCTGTATATAGCTCAGACCTCTCTACAGAGGCTCAACTAGAATTTTTCAAATATATAGCTTAGAAGTGGGTTTATCCATGTTTTACGACAACAGAGGGGAGAAATTTTAAGAATAAAACGACGCCGATAATTATTTCAAATGGTTGTAACTCTGAAAATAATATGAATTTTTCAAAAATCATAGTTGAGCCTCTGTACAGAGGACTGAGCTATATATGGGCAAAATATTATTATAAAAGAAGCATTTTTTACAAAAGGAGAACATTTTGAAGAAAGGTTATTCTAATTTCATTTTTTTTGTTGAAATATTGTATTTAAATAATATTTTTTTTGTCAAAATCTCCTTAAAACAATTTTGTACGTGTATTCTAATCTAGGAAACACTAAATATCATGAAAATTATCCATTTATGTTCCTTTTTAAAATCACGGTTCCGAACGTAGTGGGATACCTTAATATATTAATTTTAAATTTATTTCCAGAGTTAAAGTTTTGTATGCTATTCTTGGTAAAATAAACCCCATATCTGTGCCTGGCATAAAAGCCACATAAGCTATTGCTAGAAGATCTAACATAGTCTACAAACGCACGTGTTCTGCAATCGCGAACACACTCTTACAAAACAGCGTCTTTTTATAAACTGTTCTTTTCTTTTCCAGTTTTTACGCGCCAGATATTCCACACATAAAAATTGATTTTCAGCTTCATTCTTTCTTCCTTTCAACAAGTCTTTTGCTTTTCGGTGGATCCGGAAATTCTTCTTTCCTGCATATCTTCTTTTCAATTTAGGAAATTTGGGTCGTACCGAAAGACGTGATCGGAATAACGGTGCCTCATCAAAAGGCGTGGAATGTGTTTCCTTACTTTGGTTAGAATGTGTCTTTTTGAAGGGGATAGGTTTTTATTTTTCTTTGCACGGCTTGAGTATTTAGAGTAGTGATAGCTTCAAACATGCTAGGGACTTCTAGAAGGTATTTTAATGTATTTATTTATACGCTGCTTTTCTGTACACTGCGTAAAGAACACATACGCTAACGTACTAAGTAGAAATGGAAGGAATTTTTACGAAAGAGAAAAAAGTGTAATGTAAGATTCACAGAATGTACTGAAGAGAAGCATAAAGATGCTGTCTGGCGATGCTGTAGACTTTTCCACCACTTTTTTAACGCATGGACCCCTTTTTATAATTAAAACTTGCTCATGGACCTCTTTTTATAGTCAAAACTTGCCCATGCACCCCTTTTCTATTCCTACTATTAGCTCACGCTCTCTGTATATTTATTTATTTATCTCGGTGGAATTTTCAATTGTTAATAAAATACATTTTGAAGCACTCGATTGAGCTAAAATTTTATAAAGACGATTATTTTGAATGATAATACAGTAATTTAATTATAATTAATAAAAATTAATTGGTTAAAACAGCGTTTCTCAAACTGTGGGGCATGCCCCCCTAAGGCGGCGTGATAACTCTACGAGAGGGGAGCGAGCATATTGAAAAGTTGAAAACAAAAGATTATTTAAAAAAATTATAAATTTCCGAAAAGAAAAAAAATACATTTTGACTAATAAGAAATAAATACATTCTTACACTGCTAAAATCACTTATAAATATATCAGTAACTTTTAAAATTAATTTAACAATACTAAGTTAAGAACAAGTGTAATAACTGCCATTGACCCTATGGGCTTGTCATATATAAAATTACATACAAAAGTTAACACTTACCTTGATAATTTGTTCGGTTTATAATTAATGCCTTAACTGCCGATTAGAAGTTACGCAATTCGCTCCTAATGCCACTGGATACACTGTCAAAGTCCTTTTATTGCATTCCATAGCCTTCAAAGTAATTTTCGAAAAAGCAGTGCACAGAAAAGATCGTACTTCGGAAAGACGTATATATACTTCCGGTGAAAATAACGCTTTGGCTGAGCGAGACGTTTATCTACGGCGGTGACATTTAAGAGGTTTAATTAGTGTAGCTATAGGGTCAAAGTATAGTATTATTGAATTCAATACAGTGCTGTTGTATGGAGGGAGGGGCTGGGGCGCAATGAAAAGTATGATTGAATATTGGGTCGCAAATATTGAAAGTTTGAGAAACACTGGATTAAAACTAATTATTCAAAGAATTACAAATACAGCCACGCCGGCATCATTTTTGGCGACTTGTGTCAAAACTTGAAAAGGTTTTTTTTTCTCACAATTTAAAGCGCTCATTTGAGTTGAAATTTTCTATACACTATTGTTTTGGGTAAAAATGCGACAAGTTAACTACAATTAATTAAAATTAATTGAATGAAACTAATTATTTAAAGAATTACAGATAACTTTAAAAGATTTTTTTTTCTCACGTTTTAAAGCATTCAGTTGAACTGAAATATTATATACACGATTGTTTTGGATGACAATACTATACTTTAACGATAATTAATAAAAATGAATGACCACTTAATGTTATGATTCTGTCATATGTATTTACATATTTATATTAATTGTAACTTTTTGATAAGAAGTAGCTAAAATAAAATTTTTCTTTATTGATCTAAGTAGAAATTGACTTAATTTTTTTTTATATATATTATTTGTTAAAGTCAAATCTTTCCCAACTGAAAAAAGTAGATAAATGCATAGTATAAAAATTACAAATTTAAAAAAACAAAACATTTTGTTGTAGAATTATTTATTGAAATTATAAATTTTGTTTAAAATAAAATGAAAAAAAAATTACGTTTTGGATGAACTTGATGAGATGCAAGGAGTATATTTATGTCCGTCTAAATGTTTATGAGTAACAACTGCAAATCCGCACGAGAACTAATTTTAATCGTTTTTTTTTTTTTTTATGTGATGAGGTTTTTTACGACACTGAATCTACATTCTACGAAATTGGAAGAGGGGAAAGTAATCAACAACATTTACCCATATAATGCAGGAAATAAACTTGAAAACTTTGTGAACAGAATTTGTGGTATCCTTTTCCAAACACATTAGTTTAAGTCCTTCATTTGTGGATATTTCAATAAGATTCTCCAGTATAGTATGGATTCATCTGTGTTTAGGATCTGAGTTAGTCCACGTGCAAACGGGTTCAATACCCAGTAGGGGATATCCAAGTGAATTATTGTTATTTATTTAAATTTCTATAAAAATAAAAATAAATCAATTTTTTTTTTCATTTTTGTGTTAAATTTTGAACCCCCTATTGAACCCCCAAATTAATTTTAATTTTCTATGGACCACCTGAATAATATCGGGGACCTCTGGGGATCTGTAGGGGGACCAATTTGAGAACCACTGCTATAGAATGTTGAAAAATTAAGTTCAAAATGATTATAAATGTTTAGCCAAAATGGATCAAATTCCAACGTTCTAACTTTGTACGTGAAAACAAAAGATTGAATGATACAATTACATAAGCAAGAAAAAATGTTTTAAAATGAAAATGTATGTATAAATACAGATTTCGCGCAGAATCACTCGTCATCTAGAGTATAATATTATTCCAAAAATTTTACTTAATGATTTATTAACACTATTTAATATTATTTATAATGATATTTATAAATAAATTTCGAATTGTGGTTTTTTAATAATATAATTTCATTTCCTATCATTACTATTAATATTATTTTTTTGAAATTAGCAAGGCAATGTTTTACGTTTAAGCCTATGTTTCATATACAAATTTGAAAATATTAGCAAAGATCGTATTTTTTCTTTAAAAAAAATGATACAGTATTATCAATGAAAAAAATGTGGGAAGAGCATACAATCAAAGTACTATAAATATTTTCTTATGTAGGATGTTTCATATTCAATCAAAAAATTAAAAATGATACTTATCATAATTTTCCACTTAAACATAGTTATAAAGGTAATTTTAAGTCTATGCTAATATTTTTTACTTACTCTTGTCAAAAATCCAGAATTCTACATGTAATTAATATTAATAAGAAAAAAAATAATTATATATAACGTAAAATCCAGCGTGTATAATGCGCAGTTTTAAGACAAAAAATTAGATCGAAATTTATGAGTGCGCGTTATACGCCCAGTATAAAAATGACAGCTTTAAAAATATAAAATGAGATGAATATTCGATATATTAGGCCAATACACATATATCGAAATAGTGTTTATTTAAAAAAGAAAGACATAACATCTGAACTAAAAGAGTCGTAGTTCTAGAAGTATACTATTTTTTCAAATGTCTGGGATAATACCTAAACTAAATGACTTTAAAACATAAGAGCAATGTATACTAACATTCCAGATTTCTTCATAAAAAAGAGAGTGCGCGTTATACGGCGGATATACCTAAAAATCTAAAAATACAGCTCGAAAGTATAGGTGCGCACTATACGCCGGATTTAACGGTATATTCCTAAAAATTAATACATATTATTGTTTTCTATTAACCCGAGAAACGGTGCATATTCAGTAGTAACGTTAGTGGTCACGCAGGGTGGCTGAGACACCCCAATTCTTTCTTTATAATAATTTTTATTGTACGCCATAAAAATCGTAGAATAAAATTATTCTGGTGAATAATTTTCTTAAGACAAAGTATATTTTACCAACTTTTAAGTTTTTCATTTTTCTTTGATAACTTGAGAAAAAATCCAATCAAACAACTAAATTGTTTCAAATTTTAATAAAGCACATAGATAACAGACGCTTTTCGTTAGCATTACAAGAATGGTATTTGCAGGAAAAACTGTCATATTTTGTTCCAGTTATTTATTTTGTTCCAGTTATTGTAGTTTCATTTTCCTTTGCTGATCGACAAATAGCATGTTGAACTTTTTTTTTGCCTGTATCTTTTTGACAGGGCTCAGTGTGTCTCGTGGTACACTTTTAGCGTCATATTTTTCTTTAGGGTGTTTATGAAGAAGCATTTGAAAACTTTCCTTTCAACTCAAAATTTTCATGCTTATCACTTTTATCAAGTTTATACTTTCGTTATCATTATTAAAATACATTATTTCATCAGGTTTTTTCCTTGCTTGATCAGTTTCAACATCGTCCAATAGAGATCTTCCAGATACCCATTTCTTTCATTGTATTCTGTGTTCATTTACATTTTATATTCTGTTCATTTACATTTATAAACCACAATGTATCGTACAACTCAGCAATCAAAACCACTAAGTCGTTCTCAAGGGGAAAATGTTGTCTGCCCATAGAAAATGTTTTGGAACATAAGTGGTCGCATGGGGAACTCAGTCACCCCAAGTACCTAAATATTATAAGAAAACGTTTTCTACTCCCAAAAAAAGAGTAAGATATTGCGAAAAATACATTTTAGTTCTCATGAGGACTGATATATAGGAGTTTATTGAGAAGGTAATTGGTTACAGTTTTTCCGTAATTAAAGATTTCGTGAGCATGGAGTGATCCTGTAACCCACGCTATCGCTCTCGGGGTAATATGTCTTATTATTTTCTATTAATATGTATTATTAAAAAATATATAATATTATTAACAGATGTTATTATTAAATATATATAACTAGAAAAAGAATCCCTATGTAATTTATGTTGACACAAGAAATTTATGTTGACTTTTTTTGTAATAAAAGTTCTGATTTAACGTCTCTGCTTTAAACGTAATGTTTAGTTACAGGCAAAAAACTATACGTGAAATCAATATTTGTTGTACTTATGTGTGTTTGTTGTTTTAATTATCATTATTAACTTCAAACTAACTCTCACAGCAGAATTCTTTTAATAAATATAAGTTAAAAATATTTAAGAGCAACTGATGTATAACCATATAGATTTTTCTTTAATTAAATGAGTAATTTTCCAGAAGAAAAAAGTCTCTGCACACTAAGATTTTATAATCTGGAAATTAACCTACCGTAAAATCTGGCATATAACGCGCACTTTTAACACAAAAAATAAGATCGAAACGTAAGAGTGCGCGTTATACGTCGGGTATAAAAACGATAGCTTTAAAAATAACAATAGAGATGAGGATAAAAAAATTTTTTTACTTCTACATGTATCAAAATATTGTTTATTTAAAAGAAATGACTTGCCTTATGAACTAAAAGAAAGTTGTAGTTCTAGAAAAAAAACTATTTTTTTAAAAGTCTGGGATAATTCATCAAATACAGGACTTCAAAACATAAGAGCAATGTATACTAACATTTTAGATTTCTTCGTAAAAAAGAGGGTGCACGTTATACAGAGAATATACCTAAAAATTAAAAAAAATAAGCTGGCAAGTATAGGCGCGCGTTATACGCCGGATTTTACGGTATATACAAAGAAAATCTAAAAATTTATTTTGAAGTGCCTAAATATTTTTTGGATTTTTAATTCCCACTCTCTCACTCTCTCTATATATATGACTCACAAGAATAACAAACTTAGATGTTTATAGAATTAAATCAAAACTACGCATTTAATTTAAATATATTTAATATGTTTTGTTAACTTGATTTCTTTTAAATATTAAATTATAAAATCATTTTAAAATTTATAAAGACTTTCCATCAGGAAGTTAGACTTAGAACGTAAAAATAACGGCTGATAAACTATGGTTTTTTTTCTTAAGATTTTGATTCTTCAAATTGAATAAAGTATATTCCAAATTTGCTTATTTTCAGTGTTATTATTATGTTAGCTAAAGAATAATAATAATTTTTTTTTTACTTTTCAGGCTCAGAGGGTGGACATGCTTACTGAATATTACAATTATGTCATCACTACATTGGTAAGATATGCTAACTTCTTTAATTCTTTACATTTTTACACTGAAATGTGAAAAGAGAATATAGTGTATCATAATTAAAGATGTGATAACTTCATATTTTATTCCAAAATCAATTTTTTACATTCACACACACAGGAAAATCTATAATTGAACATTAGTTTGGATAAATATTGAAGTTATTTGATGTGTTTAAGTGATAAAATGAAGAATTTTTTTTTCAAAATATTTTTTAAAAACTTCTAACTTTATTTTTTGAAAAACTTTAAAATAGATACTATAATAAAACATCGATGGTAAATTACTTTAATTTCATGTGTTCCTATTTCTCACTTTATTAATGTTAAATCAATTATGGAAACATGTCTTTTCTGTCATGAAACTGTATAATTACATGTATATTATTAACCCGCGGTCACTCGCGCCTGTTTTTGCTACCGTCGTTACTCGCGGGGTGTAGAGAACACCCCAAACTTTTAACACGTGTATTTAATTATGAAAATAAAATTAAGCTATTATGATACATATTTATAAAGTACAAGTTGTTTTTTGTATTATACAAATAAAATTATTAAATTTATTGCATACAAATGAGACTAACATTAAATTAAGCTAAACATACAAAATTTTCATTTTAAAACACATAATTTTATAATTTTTCATAAACCAGTATAAAACGTATATACCAGTAATAAATATCCTTTATAATTAAAGATATAATGATAGTAGAAATTATAGAAAAATAATATTTTAATCATTTTCCAAACGTTCAGAGCAGACTGTATACAAATGCTCAACTTCTTGCGGGAGTTCTCAGCCCCCAAGATAAACTTTTGAAGGTCATTACATTCCATTCGTTCGAGAAAGAGGGATTGCATCAGGCCTGAAGGTTCAATGACCTAAAATGTGTAGCTACAGAAAAAATCGTGGTTCTGCGCATTCTTTTTAGAATCCTGCGAGGATTTTCTTGTTGCTGGGGTGTACAGAACACCCCGCGCGAGTGATCGCGTGTTAAACTAAAATTAATAAAATTGTCTTATATATATAATATTATTTAGCATACTTCTAAATGTAATGTTACTTATACCACTATTTAGTAATAAATTGCCCTAATGATTAAGAATTTTTTTAAAAAATAGCATATAATAATTCTTAATATAAAAACATTATATACAAATATTAATGAGAAAACATAATAGAAATTTAAATAATAACTGTAACATATATATATACACTCAAAAATATAAAATAAATCTTTTCTTGATTCTCAATCTTGAATAGTAAACACGGCCGTGTTTGAACCAATTTTATCTAGTAACTTTAATGGTTAACGGCAGTCTCAAATAAAACAACAAACACACTTCTGTCGAACGTGATTTTCAATTTATTTTTATTCTAGACTTTCTAATCGAATAACTACTTAAAAAGAAAGGTAATCTAAATATTTATTGCAAGTGCCACCTTTTCTCCATTTTTAACTAAACTTTATTTAGAAAGCGCATTGCAACTTTCAGTTGATATCGAAATTTGCCCATATTTACAGAAAAGTACGAATATAAATAATTTTGTAATGCAAAAAATTCATATTTAGAATCTTTTTTGACTTAGAAACTATTTACCAATTCAAAAATTAATGTATTTTCACCATCATGCTATTAAAAATGCTTATACATTTAATGAGAAAAATCTAGAACATTTTTAATCGATGTAATTAATCCAGATATTACAGTTCTGTTACTTTGGCTGAACTAACAACGTTCGGAGTCAAGGTTTGAAAAAACGCATAAATTGATAGGGTTTTTTTAAAAATATATATCTTACCGTTAAAGTCTGTAATTTAGCTATTTCACAGAATAACTAGGAATTTCATGAAATAACTAGAGAAGCCAGTTAAAGTATAAAATAGATGAAAAAGTTCATACTTTACCTAGTTATTCTATGAAATAACTAAGGATAGACTGTTAAAATGAAAAATAAACGATTTCAAAGATATTTTATAAATTAATTGATCATAAATAGCTAAAATCTGTCGAAAAATAGATTTTATCTCTTTTGCGGACGAATAATTGATAAGTAACAAGGGAAATATTGCTCATATTGATAACATTACTTAAACAGAAAAGGGAACAAAGAATATGTTGCCAAAATAGATTATATTTAAGGTATCCGACTACGTTCGGAACCGCAAAAGCGCATAAATGGATAATTTTCATGATATTTAGTGTCACTTAAATTAGAATACATGAATAAAATTGTTTTAAGGACATTTTGACAAAATAAATTATTTAAATACAATATTTTGGCAAAAAATTAACTTAGAATAATCTTTATTCGAAAAGTTCTCCGTTTGTAAAAATGTTTCTATTATAATAATATTTTGCCTGTATATAGCTCAGACCTCTCTACAGAGGCTCAACTAGAATTTTTGAAATATGTTACTTAGAAGTGGGTTTATCCATATTTTTTACGACTGTAGAGGGGAGCAATTTTAAGAAAAAAACACATTATTTCAATTGGTGGTAACTCAGAAAATAATGTGAATTTTTCAAAACTTCTAGTTGAGCCTCTGTACAGAGGTTTGAGCTATATACAGGCAAAATATTATTATAATAGAAGCGTTTTTCACAAAAGGAGAACATTTTTAAAAAAGATTATTCTAAGTTAATTTTTTGCCAAAATATTGTATTTAAATCATTTTTTTTGTCAAAATGTCCTTAAAACAATTTTATAAATGTATTTCTAATCTAAGTGACACTAAATATCATGAAAATTATCCATTTATGCGCTTTTTTAAAATCACGGTTCCGAACATAGTCGGATACCTTAAATGTTAACAACAAAAATGCATGCAGCGACGAAAAACTGTTGCTTCATAAAAACACTGGTTAAACTTTTTTAAAAAAATGTAAGATAATGTTAATTTAAATTTTATGAGATGCTTTTATTTTACTTTCCATTATTTATTAAAGCAAGGATTGCTGTGATGACACTTTCGATTGCACTGCTAATTATTTTTAGAAACAAGAACGCCTTTTACAATTACACATTTTTTTTACACGAGCATTCTATTTAAATCCTTGTCCACTACCTCAACTTTGAACTGCTGCAACAGATCGAAGTGTTGTGTCAATATTTGGAACTTATTCAATGGAAATCAATTTTCGCTGATATATATTGAACTGATATCTGGAGTACAGATGTTTCATTCGGCCATCTCTAGTTCCCAACCGGAAAATTCCTTCCCAAAGCAGCTAGAATCGGTTCAAAGAATTCGAGTGCCGTTTTCATACTTTAACGATCAAATAATCGTTATTCAATAGAATACTTAGTTAAATCGTAGTATTCAATAATTTTATATATTATCTGACTTGTCTAGTTATTTCAAGAAATCCCTAGGTATTCTATGTAATTACGGATTTCACACTTTAACGGCAACATAAATATTTAGTGTCAGTTGAATTAGATTACACATATAAAATTGTTTAAGAATAGTGTTACAAAAAAATTAAATGAATAATAATTTAAATGCATTTATTTACAAGAATTAAAGAAAGAATGACATATTTCAGAACATTCTCCTTTTATAAAAAAATACTTACATAATTATAAAGTTTTGCCTATAAATATAAATATCTATGAGTTCTATGCAGGTGTTGAACTAAGTCGAAGTTAATATAGTCGAACCCCATTTAACGAATTCATCAGTACCAAATAATTTGTTCGTTATTTCGGAGTTATTCCTTATATCGGGGTCCAACGAAAATACAAATTTTTAGCACGTATCTTCTGAAAATTTTATAATAATCAACTACACAAAAAAATCCATAGATAGAAATTAAGTACTTTTTATTCGATCTGTAATAATGCTATTAGTGAATTTTATCAAGCACCAGTTCATTGGGAATTTTAAAAGACTGATAGATATCTGACAATCTTTTTAAATCCTGACTCGAAATAGTTATTTTTCGACTTTATGCAGAGAAGATAATACTGTGTCATTTACATCATCTGCTGTTTTAGGTATATTTTTACAATTTCCAGACAATATAAAACCATAGAAAATTTAAAGGCCTTAATAAGATTTACATTATCACTTTGTGAGGGAATCGTCCCTCTGTCTTTCCCGTCTAAAGATGTGGGAGGAAGGGAAGAAACACTAGCCATAATCAAAAACAATCTATTTATTGATCTCACAAATCAGCAACACTGATTCAGTTAATTTCAGTTAGAAGAGGATGTCTCAATGTAAGCAATACACTTAGAAAAACAACGAGACGCACGAATTATAAGACTACAAATAGCGACCTCCTTATTTTAGGATTAATCTTACTATCCCAATTGATTTAGCACTAATTTAACTTTAGCGACCAATCATCACACACTTTAATTCTTTCAACAAAATATTTGAATTACTCTATAAATTTAATGATACCTGTTCAGTAGCAATCTCACCTGACTTCTGGCTTTCTCTCTCTCCTTCTCTTCGTTGCTAGCAAGAAACCCTTGTCTACATATAGTAGACATAATTTGAATATCACGGTTTCTTCTTCAAAAGGGTTGGTTGCGAACAAACGCGAATGATAGCCTAAAGATTTACCAAGAGAATTAGAAGAAAGAATGTGAATAGATCCGTCACAAATTTCTGTATTAAAATTGCTTTTAATTGGCTCCGACAAATGAATGATTTGCTCAACTTCAGTTGCTCAGGTGGGCAGTTCGTCATCAAATGTAACATAATCATTGAATTCTCAAAATATTCCGAGTGCTGGGGAATAGGACGCTAAATCTGTCGAGAGCTGAAACGTCCTCCCGTTGGTGTGGTGTAGTAGTTTGGAGAGGGGGTTGCCATCTTAGGTGTCGTCCACGTCACTTCACCATGGTTCGAAATTACGTGGTCCGTCGCCAAAAGACCTCATGTAGCTGAACAGTGCGACGTTAATATTCACTCATTCACTCACGCTGGGGAATAGGAATAGGATGAGATAAGAAAGGAATTTCCTGTCCAATTCGTGACTCACACGATAGATTACATTCATGAATCATCAGCACTTGTAAAGTCTAATAATGTCAGCAACCTTTCGTGTCAAAATTTGCTGTTTACAAGAAAAGTTTTTTTCTGTTCCGATTAAAGCAAATATGTCATTTGAATAAAAAAATCCAATTTTTTAATTCAAACTTATGAAATTTTTTTTTGCACTTGTTGAAATAATTCGTTAAATCGGGGGTATTTATTAGTTAGATAGATGGTTTTTTTTTTCATTATAATCGAGAAAAAGACAGAAATTTGTTAAATCGCGAAGTTCGCTAAATAGAGACTTAGTAAATTGGAATCCGACTGTATATAATTTAGAAGTGGATTTATTCATATTTTATAACATAAGAGTAGAGAGAGAGAGAAATTTTAACAATACACACCTGTTATTTCAATTGTTTATAACTCAGACAATAATGTGGATTTTACACAAATTTCGGTTCAACCCAGGTATAGAAATCCTAACTCTATACATAGGAAAAAATATTATTAATATAGAACAAATTTCATAAAAGGAGAATGTTTTGAAAATATGCCGTTCTTTCTTTTTTCTTAAAAAATTACATTTAAAACTTTTTTTATTGTAATAATATTCTTATAAAACAGTTTTATAAGTATATTCTAATTCAACTGACACTAAATATCAAAACTTATTCATTTGTATGCTATTTTTTTTAAATATAATCATGATTCCAAACTTACCTTAAAATAATTAAAATAAACAAATTAAGATCTTTCAAATTTAATTACGAATATATGTATTTGATTTATACAGAAAATTCAAAATACAATGTAAAAGAAGTATAATAATGACCCTATGCTAACATTCTTATTTTAAAAAGTAATTAAAGAATTAAAGTGCAAAGAAAAAGTGAGGCATAGTAATTTTAGAATAATAACCAGCAAGGAAACCTCTTTTTTTCATTTAAAATAGCTCTAATCCTTTAAAACTTGTAAGATTCCAAAGTAAACTCTTTTGCTTTATCATAAAATTATTTTTAGTCAGTGTAAAATCTTTTAAACACAGTTTTCATGGGAACACACAAAAAAGTATATCTTCTTTTCTTATGTGTTTCTTAATAATAAGTACATAATGAAGCTCAAGCATAAATATATTTACTGAAAAGTTTCTAATTAGAAATATAATACTCAAAAGTAATTAATTTATTTAAGAATGGTAAAAATGTTTTTTTTTTAAATTATTTTTCTTTAATCCGAAAACGTAGTGAAATTAATTTTATATATGAGAGCAAATGTAATACATGTGTGTTCTGAAACAAAATGCTATCTGACCAATATCGATTAAGGGACTCCATCAGTTGGACAATGAAATGCGAGAACTTTAATGATGAGAAAATCCTCAAAAGGGTACGTTATTAATTTCAAGCCGAATATTTCTGAGGGAAAAATCAAATTTAATTATTTGAATGAAGTATATTTCAAATATTCCTTATGAATCTTTGAAAATTTTCTGTTCCAATTAAAAATGTATTACTCAAAATTAATTTACTTATCTTAGCATGGTTAGAAAATGTCTTTTTATTATTATTTTTTTTTTAAATTTGAAAATATAGGGAAAATAATTCCATACGTATGAGAATAATATGCATATTCTAAAATTATCTCTCTTGACTGTCGAATAAGGGATTGTATTAGTTAGACAATGAAGTGCCAAAATTTTAAAGATGTGCAAATGCTTATAGGAAACATTACAAAATTTGTCGTGACCCTGCGGTCAATCGGGAAGTTTGAGACACCGAATAATCAGCCAATGTTATAAAATCAATAACTTTATTTTATCTATCAACTTCATATCAAGAAATATCATGAACCAAGGAAGCGGTCAGCTAAATTGCTATCCTAAATTTCCAAGACAAATAATTAAATACCTTGTCTTGCTGACGATTCGAAGAAAACAGTTCTAGTCAGGCTTAACTGGTATTACTTGGTGAATCAGACAAAAAATTATATCCACTAACTCCCCCAGAGGACTTCAGATATTAACTTGAAAAATCTAGCTTCAATAGCAGCCTAACGAATAACTCTCACACTCACATGGTTAGAGATTAAATAGCGCTCAAAGTAACATAAATCACGGTTTCTCCACAGGTAGCAATTTTATAAGCATACAACTGTTTAAAAATATTTTTAACAAGATGATTAGTCACGGATAGAACACGTCACGAATTCAAACGAAATAAACATCAATAGTTCTGTTGAAAAAATAAAATTAAGAATGATTTCAAATATTCCATTTTCTGATATTCATATGCAGATTACATTTTATAAGCATTTTATTATTATTATTATTGTTAGAGTTCAGTATATTTCTTCATACATACTAGATATAATTTGCATTTCAAAACCGTATCGAAGGTAATAATTATTTTTTTTTGCATTTGTTGATATTTGTCTAAAGGCATCATTACAAGAATACTTTTTAAAATAATTCCAAGTAAAAACTAAGCAATTTCTATTTTACTGAGTGTAGTTTCACCTCTTTCATTGCTTTCCATTTTACTTTAATTCGTCTTTTTATTCGTCCACTGCAGCTAAGCAGATATTAAAATTTCGATCCTGAATCATATCTTAGTAATGACATTGAATCAAAATATATATTAAATAGCAATATAAATTACACGTTTGTTTAAAATATAAATGTATCAGAACTAACTATCACTTTAATTCAATTACAAAATATGCAAAGATAAATGTAGCAGATTCAATAAGAAATTGGATAATATCTATCTATCTATCTATCTATCTATCTATATATATATATATATATATATATATATATATATATATATATATATATATATATATATAAGTAAAACAGGCATGTAAAAGGAAATTGAGGAACATAAAAATATATATTTCATATGGAATTTTTAACAGTTATCTAGTTTAACAGAAATCTTCACTTTCTTGCTCAGTCATTAACAACTAATACCATTATTGATTTTTCCTATTAATATTTATAATGAGTTCAAGAAACTGGAATGGTAATTAGTAATTCGAGCCTCAATTTTGCCAAGATTATTCTCGTGTAATTAATTGAGACTGAAATTCCTTAAATCTGAATTCATAATTTTTTTAAAGAAAGAACTACTTAAATATAACCACATGCATTTACCTTATGTATTATGCACCTGTATGTATAGAGGTTACTGTTACTGTATGTACTGTTACATACTGTATGTTACTATCTGCATGTATGTATGCACAGTGTTAATCTGAGTAGCTCTATACCACTTTAAAATCTAATTAAATGTTAATTATTAACCCAGAAACTCTTGATATTTTAAAATTACACTACATAACATAAGTGAAACGCGCTTTTTGAAGGAATTTCCCAAATGAGACGAAATTGTGCATGCAATTAGATTTATGACAAAATATGCAAATAATTACTTTTGGTAGCGAATCGCACACTAGCTCAGAAACGGCAAACCAATGGCACGCTTTATAATATTTTGGGCACGTCACCAAACGAAACGGTTTGCTTTTTAGTTCAAAATAACAAAGATCACTATGAAGTATTACGAACGAACGCGACTGATTGGTCGCAGTGTACGGGGCGGCGGGGTTGTTATTGCCTCTTTTATTATTGCCTTGCTTTAGTTACGTCAGGGACTACAATTACTAAAGATGCAAAGTTTGTCTACGCATAGCATATTTCGTTGAAAAAACTGTATTTTAGATATTATTTGTGTTATATTTACGATTTTTAACAGTTACTCAACATGGATAGTGCAGCAAAAAAAATAATAATAATAATGCAAGATAGTAAGTGTAACAGAGAACTTCAAACATGGGGGACCGAGAAACATGGCATAGTTAGTAAAGGCTATAATGCGGTATGTGTTCTGGAACAGTGGTATGCAGAACACATCGTCTGTAAAACGACATCCTAAAAAAAATCAAAAATCCTTTTAATTCGACAGTATTGACAATAATAGATGAACCATGGGCGTACACGGCATCAGGAAAATATTAATTGACTATTAGTGGTGACGCAAAGCAAGAATGAAATGATCCTTTGATCAGTGTTCACAGCTCTCTGATATCAAAAGATAACATAGATATCAAAAGATAAAAGCATTGCACTTGTATATTTCAGGCTTCTTCATAAAAAAAAGAGTTCACGTTATACGCTGGATTATACTGTAAATAAAAATTGTAACTAAAACCTATTAATAATTTTATTTGTTTTAATGGTTTTAAAATCTTATACTGAATCAAGTGACTAGTCGAAAAGAAGAAGCTAAAATGAGAAAAAAAATCCGGAAGAACTAAGACAAGGAATGAACTAAGACAGACTAGCATTGATATATAATACTAATAATATATAAAATATACCATATAGAAGATATATATTTCTTAAAGCTTTAAGCAAAACTCTCCGTATTAGGTTGATTACATTCACACAGCCAAAAAGTGATATCTTTTCAACACTATAGGAGGATTAGTGTATTCAAGCAAGATCCTATGTCGCATGAACCCTTTCGTGGACTATTTCTTTTTTGAATTTCTCGCAGTTTTTTTACGTTTTGTTAACAATTAATTACACAATAACAATTAAGGAAATATATTTTATTTTGCCGAATTTTATGTTTACATTTATATTTTAGGGGTAAGTAGAAAACTTCCCAAGGAACCATTCGCAGCCCTTAAAAAATTAAAATTTAATGGTGATTATTTGTCATCAAAAGATGAGAAGCATGTTGTAATGCACAAAAGGATATCACATTCTGCACATATGTTGCGGGTTCTCTTTTCTTGTCCGTGTTTGAGACATTTCCTACATCGCGTCTATAGTTGGAAACCATCTTTGGCATATGATTTCCCACCCTGGCTAAGCGCACATTACCCGAACTACATACTTCTTTGCTTGGAAGCTAACAGGACTTCCCTTCCTTTTTCTTGAGGAATATTCGTCTACTAGCTGACGGGCTAATGCTATTCGGAATATTAGCTGCTCTGTTTCTTTTATTCACTTGCCACAGTATGAAACTATTTATGATGGAAACGTCAATAAGAAAATAAAAGAAGCGATGCCACCATGTAAGAGATGATCGTGTTTGGTAGCTTTCTTTTCTTTGATTGAAGCGATCAACCCCTCCCATGACGTCATAATATACAGCAACAGCCTTTGGACAAAATACTTCTTCTTTCATACCATCTTTTTTTGTCCGATTTTTGCCATAATGGCGGGATTATGCGCAGTATCACAATACTGAAGCGGGAATCAGTCTTCCCATCGTTATAATATCAAGGCCAATATATAATAATGGGTTTTGCGCTTCTCATAGGTGTATTTTGTAAGATCATGTAGACGGAAATTAATCTTCCCAAGGCCCCCGAAAGGGTTAACTTGCCTCTGTATTCCTAATCCTCCGGGTTTTTTTTTTCCTTTTGAATTTCCCTATACTTACTAATGAACTTTAAACATCTTTTACTCTTTATGTTAATCTCTATTTCTTTAGACTATTCATTTCAATCCGTTATCTAATTAGAATGACTTTTGTTCTCAGAAGTGAACGATAGTCTTCAATTAAGGGAATGTACCATCTAAGAATGGTATTAAATTTGAGCCGATCTCTTATCACTGTGTACAGCTATATATTAAAGTTTGAGCTGCGAGTAGTAACGAGGGTTCATCAGGAGGCGATATAAACATTAATCCAAATGTAGATTGCGAATGTGTGTGATATAAGTCTAAAATCTTCCCTCTTTTTTCAACAAAGAAACATTTTAAGTTTCGAAAGGAGTTGTAATCGAGATTAAAGGCAACATTATTTTTGGAGATTTTTATCTTTATGTTTCGGAAATCCAACCCTCCTATTTAAGCTAAAGAAACTTTTATTTGGGAAGATGGTTAAATAAGTAGCTGAACAAACTCATGTTATCAAAATAAATAATCAAGAAGGATTTATTGTGCTAGGGGACTTGGTTCACTTTGAACATTTTTTTTATTTATGTATTTAAAAAAATATATTTTTGCATGTAATATAATGTTTCTATTCAAGAAAATGATACAAGACGAAATTTTTCACATATTATTCTAACAATTCTAAAAATTAAAATTTTTAAGTAAGTTTGAAAAATTTTAAAATTTTACTCTTTTTTGTAATTATTAATGTTTTGACCTGAAACTTTTTGTAATTATTAATGTTTTGACCTGAAACGTTTTTATAATTATTAATGTTTTGATATGAAACTTTTTTGCAATTATTAATGTTTTGACTTGAAACTTTTGACGTTCTAAACAACATTAGGGATCGATTTTACGATATTAGTTTTTGAGAAAACAAATAAAATGCTAATATGCATGCTAAAATTCTTCAAAAAAGCCAATATGTCCAACATTTGAATTTTTGTTTAGAAAAAGTATTCATTTTATAGCAAATTGGATCCCTAGTTGTGTTACATGTTTTATATATAACACACAAGAAAGAAATTGAAGTGATTGATAAGTAATTGTGGAAGAAGTAGCACTTTGAATGCACTAATGTATCGAAAAAATACATACTGATAAACACCACTTTAAAGTTTATAATTCTTATAAACTTTTTAAACTATAAAGTACCATAAAATCCGGCGTACAGCGGGCATCGGCGTATAACGCGCACCTATACATTTAAGCTGCATTTCTTGATTTTTACGTATATTCGCCGCATAAGGCACATCCCTTTTTTTACGAAGATATCTGAAATGTACGAATGCAATGCTGTTATGTTTTGAAGCTAATTATTCAAGGCATTGTCCCAAAAGATATAGAAAAAATAGTATATTTATAAAATTACAACCCTTTAAGTTCATAAGGAATGTCATTTCCTTCCAATAAACATATTTCGATATATGTAGAACATAAACATTTTTCATGTTCATCTTATTTTTTCATTTTTAGAGGTCTCATTTTCATACCCGCCGTATAACGAACACCCTTGAATTCGATCTTATATTTTGTGCTATAAGTGCACGTTATACGCCGCATGTTACCGTATATAATTCTCAAGGTATCCCACTAGGTTTGGAAACATTATTTTACAACAGCGTAGAAATGAACATTTTTTTTAATACGTTAAGTCACCCGTATAGAAATACACACACATAAAATTGTTTTTTTCAGGATTTATTACAATATACAATTATTTTAAAGTAATTTTTTTCTCATAAAAATGAGGAAAAAATTATATATATTCAAAATATTTTACTTTTATTAAATTGCTTCTGTAATAAAATATTTCCCCCTTATACAGCTAAGACTTCTCTACAGAGAATGAAGTAAAAGTTTGGAAAAATTCAAATATTTTTCGAGTTACTATGAATTGAAACAATAGTCTGTGCTTTTTGTTAAAATTTATTTACTCTATTCAATTAAAATATAAGTTATTTCACTTCTAAACTAATTATATCGAAATTCCTTGTTTTTGCTGTCTATATAAGTCATAGATGTGTATAGGCAAGATATTATTATAGAGTTTTTTTTATTAAAGGAGAATATTTTTATATAAAATATTTCAATTTTTCTTCATTTTTCTTTACAAAAAAAATTGCATTTAAATTATTTTGTAATGTAATATCCTTAAAACAATTTTATATACAACTTGTAATTCACTTAACACTTAATACCAAAAAAATTTTCATTTAAACGCTTTCGAAAAATCACATTTCCGAACCCAGTCGGATACTTTAAAATTATATCTCATTTTTAAGCTAACAATATAACTAGGTAAACTTTTATATATGATATAACTTCAAACAAAGGCGCATCTTAATTCGAAAAATAGAAAAATCCTGCTTTTTTTTTTCAGTATGTGTGTCTGAAGGAAAATATGATACATCCCTATGTCAACGAAGAATTGTTTTAAGGGATCTTAGGTTAACTTTATCCTTCAAATTATGCAGCAGAAGACACTTTACAGAAATTAACATCTTGCGATTATAGAACACCTAGATAGGAGCTTATAGAACACCTAGATAGGAGCTTATAGAACTCACATAATAGTTGAACGCGGAACATTGAAAATGGCTAACGTAGCTATCATCATTTGAATTAGATGCGACAGGGAAGATTACTATGTATTTGTGAGCTATTCCATTTATCATAAGATTAACTATAATAATGCCTTCGAACGTATAGCGCTAGAATAACGACATTGAATGAACGTGTATTAGAGAATGGATTTTAAGCAAATTGATGTAGTGGCGTATCTTGTTCAATGGAAACCAACTAAATCCGATTCAATGAAATTCTGCAAGATGTGTATAAGTATCTACACATAACTATTTTTTTAAATTTATAATAAAGCTTCAATACTACAATGCAGTAGAATTTCGATGATTCAGGTGCATTATAACTAGGAAGCGGTTTGTCCAAGTTACCACTGTCAAAAACTTAAGACTTACAAAAAATTACAGGGTATTCGGGCTTAAAGTATCCAAAAGGAATGGCTATAAACTTTTTACACTGACTTCATTAGTAAAGATGTGGGCGTCACAGTAAAAGGTGCAGTGCGTACTTTGGTTAATGTAATTTAAATCAGCCATGCGTGTACAGTGATTTATCTTCAAACAGAATAGAAAGTCGTTACTGGCTTGCCTAATAAACCTATCAGGACTCCAACAAAATGAATCATGAACGTGATCAACAGTGTCTTCTATCACAAAAACTTAAAGAAACTTGGCAGTTTTGGGGATAGCAAAGTTCCCGTCTGCCCCATTGGTAGATAGATTTTGATGTCGGAGGATCGACATTGCATTCTGTTGGAATACCTCGTTGTACTCGCGTGACTGAGTTAAATTCCATTAACCAAAGCAAACACTGGATCTTTTACTGTGGCATCCACATCTTTACTAATGAAGTCAGTGTAAAAGGTTTATCGTCAGTGATTGCTGAATAATGCACGCACGTGCGGCCGATCGGACTAGACCCAAAATAACTCGGAAAATTTTCCAATTCATGAATGAACATTTTAATCTATTCTAAAGGGTATTTTCGTAGTAATTAGCCTGGACTTTTGGATTTTTTAAGCCTTGACACCCTGCATAATATGTAATCAAATACTATATACATTTATATGTTAGTGTTTATATGAAACAGTGTATACATTCTTGAACTTTTTATAAAACCTATATGGATATGAAAATGTTAAAGAGAAAACAATGCGCGGTTGGTTAATAAAAAACAAAAATTTTACTGGAAAAACGTTACCGAGACTTTGCTAAATGGACCAACCGTGGCAGATAAAGAATGCCTCATATAGAAGCAGAGTGATCTGCCGTAGCAATGCAAAAATAATATCAGTAATAATACACCGCACACAGTAGTAATAAAATAAACATATTATTTGTAGTTACCTCGTATTAAGTATAATAATAATCAAATTACTAATATTTTTTTTTTTCCATCTGCAAGGAGAAAAAGCAGTAAATACTACTTTTTTCAGTGCATTAATAACGACAGTTGATTTCATGTAGAACAGTAAATCGTATTCAATGTTTTAAATACAGAATAAAAGAACCTAGAAACAAAATTCCTATAGTTACGTTATAAAAAAGTTTTAGTATTTGAAAAGATTTCACAAAATCTTTACGTTCGCACTGGATAATTAGATGATAATTTTAGGAACATGTTTGCTTTTAAAACTGAGATATTTCATTTTAAAAGAAATGTGAATAAAAATAAATCTAAAATACTTTATCACATATCACGTACATACAAAAAGCAAAATTTTGCCAAATTCACTTGACAATCAAATTTAACACAAGATAAAATAATAATCAAGTCTTGTGACAAAATATTTTCATTTAGTATTTTTTTTAAATTGTCTGTTAATCCTAGTTTTAATGAGAGCAATCTAGTATAAAAAATTCACCAAGAATTAAAAACCTAATATATTATTAGTTTTCAAGAAGGTATATTTTTTCTTAAGGTTAAAGTATCTTTATTGCTTTGGGTATATAACTCTTTCCTTTAAGTATTTCTTTAAAAAAAGGTTAACATAGATATGCTAAAAGATAAAAAAACACAACATATTGCTAATTTATTACAAAAAAAAAATTAAATGTATTTGTTTTTTTAACTACCAATTATCTCAGCACTTCATCTGTTTAAATTAAACAAATGAACAAATGAATTAATTTTCATTTCTTATCGCATTCATTTAAAATCCAATCCACGCAAAATACTTAAGATTTGCAGAGCCAATAATCCCCAGAGCAATTTATAATACACGTGAAATATTTATGTATTTTTTATTAGAGACATGTTTCAACTTGCAAAATATTTTATATATGGTGCTTTTTATTGGTTTTGCAATTTTTCTTAAAAATCTGTGGCATATGCGTTCGTAAATATTGGATATTATTCACTTAAAAATTATTAAAACTTGGTAAATTAACAAAATAAGGACAGAATAATATGCAAAAATTACATTTAATTGTGTAAAGTAATATCAGCTTTTAAGTATTTTGCAATTTGCAGAAGCTTAGGATAAACGTATAAAATTGGAAAAAAAGTTATATGATTTAAATCGGTTCGACTTTACACTGCAATATTTTGCATACAGTTTGATTATTATAAATATATTACATTGATTGCTATTGTATACTGTTACGTTGATCCAGGCATTAGGGTTTTATGCAAATCCGTCGCAAAAAACAAGACAGTTCTTTAAAATTGATTTAAATTAATTGTCGAAAATCAAATCCTTGATATACAGGATACACAGCAAAAGTCGGAGAACAAATCTCAGAAGGTCATCACTTCTTTAATACCGTTCAGACACAGCTATCAGTGTCTAAAATACACGTATGTAAAATATTATTCACAAGCACCGTTCGTCCTACTCAACAGCCGAGCTAATCGCTAATCGACTCTTCATGGCCAAGGTAAGAATACTAATCACTAGTTAAAACAATACTAACTTAGTTTCGGCAACACATAGTCTTATAGCTCCTATTTATAGTCTTTGCGGATCCTTTAAGAAAGATCCTCTTGCATCATATATAATTCGTGAAATTATTTAGTTTCTCCACTAATTTCCAGAAGAATCCACAGGGTCCCGAACTCGCCAAAAATGGTCACCAATATGGTCACCAAGTCACCAATTTGATCGCCAAAAATGATGCCAACTTGGCTGTATCGCCCATCGTCCTTATAACCTAAGTAACGGTGTTGCTTACGAATATTACACACAATTTTAACATAAACTAAATATATCAGAGTAATACAAAAATGCATTACACATCTAAATACAAATTATTTTCACTATTTTACACAAAATTAGTAACAATATTATTTGTAAGGACTCGTATTACTTAAATTGTTCAAAAGGTAATAAATAACAAGTGATCAGAAGCAACATAATCAGTTTCTATATTTCGATTTTTCGTATGTTCTTTCAGGACGTGCACACTGTGAATCTTGAAGATTTTCAATATATAGGCACTAATATCACCGGCTTTCGTATTGTAAATCAATCCCCTGAATATCAGGAGATTGTTCAAGATTGGAAATCCAGTTATGCAACTGGAAAATCCCTAGACAGTGAACAAGCACCTTACGCCAAGGTAGGTTGCATTTACTTGGCTGATATAGACCGAGAATTCCTGAAGTTATGTATCATCATATAACACATATTGCCACTTAATTATTTGAACTTAATGACTATTAAGTAACATGACTGTTTATTAATTGCCTTCTTTACATATAAATTGAGTTTGCTTAAATTTTGGAACGTTTTTAAGTTTATTACTTTAAATTTTATATATATAACACATGTACATTTTATTTGGAGTAGATATAATGTAAGTATAAAATGAATGTTTTGATTTAAATTAGTTTATATATGTTTGTGAAATGACATTTTGCTAATAGAATAAACCTTTTTCTACTAACTGAATAATTGAACAATAATTCACAGGAAAAAATCTGGAATAATTATTATTGTAAGGTTTTTATTAAATTATAAATATTGATTTTTCACCCATTTTGTTAAATATTTGGGAAATACTAATACTTATTTTGAAATATTGGTGACACAAATTTCCTAAATAGATTTTTTAAATGAATATAAGAATGTACTTTTTGAAATTCCGAATTCAAACACTGATACTTAAGTGATACTTTAAGAAATAAAATTAAGAATAGAAACATTTATTATAAGACTTTTTTCTAGTTAATATTTAGAATAATAATCACAGAGAATATCTGAATCCATCTAAAATTAATTTTACACCAGACTTTTCCAGGAACAACGAACAGGTCTTCAACTAGAACGTGTTCTAAGTTAATTGAAAAGCTTCGTGGAATACCTTTTTACTTTTCTACAAAAAATAAACTGTAATTAACAAACTGCTTGAATGATCTTAGCAAAAATATATCAAAATACATAGATGTCCGAAATAAATTTATTGATGAGCCTTAAAAATGTAATCAAGAGCAGAACTCCAACAAATAAAACTAGTAACTCTAAGTCTCGCGATACTCAATTGAGTAAGACCACAAGAACTATGTTGATCATGAACCACTTAAATCGTAAGACACTGGTACAAAGAATTGTTGTTTAAACTATCGTTTTACGGAAAATCATGCATGAAACGTTGAAATTCTGAACAGAAAATAACGCCTAATGCAATAAAAATTATGTTAAAGACTAACCTTGGTATTCTATCAACTACGCTTTGTATTTAGGAAAACTCATTACTTGCAAAATTGAATTATCATTTAAAAGCCATTTATACAATTTTACATCCAGACCAGATGTTTCCGACATTGTCCTTTAATTTAATCGATTCCTGTGGAGATCAGTTTATAGGTTGGAATATACATGGGTTTTTAAGAAATCATTATTTAATGGCAGCTGGTGAAAAGGGATAATATATGCGGTAAATATGTAATTGCTATGTAAATAATAAATTTGATAATGCCTTATTTACTCGAATCTAAGCTGCACTATTTTTTCAGTATTAGGGCTATTGAAAATCAGATGCGACTAAGAATCGAAGGCAAAACATTTATTGCCTGGTTGAGAAATTGATGTTTGTTCATTGTGGTCACTAGTAGCGATGATTTATCCCATTCCACCACAGTTTATCTTAAGAATACAGTCTATCTTAAACGTCGTTATCTGCTCGTATGTAGGAATTTTTTTCTATGTGGTTCCGTTGGATCACCTGGATATCAGAGGTATGGATACTAGACGATCGTTATCGACATCAAGACGAGTTCACTTTAACACAAGTAAGAAAAGAGAGAAAATGAAAGCAGCTGCCATTAAAAATTTGAAGCGGATGAATCAAATATACATTGATGGCGTTAACAAAATATGATTTTTGCTTGTAAATGTTCAACAGTCTTTCAGTGAAACAAAAAAAATGTAAGATATTCTCAAGTAGATGATAGTGTTGCTCAATTTGTACGGGTCGTTCGATCTTAAACATTGCAGGTACAATACAAATGCTGCAATGTATGTCAAAAGAAGCCATTCAAGAAGGACAAGTGCTTCAAAAATTAAAGAATAGATATATGTTTCTAGGAGAAAAAGTTACCGAAGAAACTTTGATACATTCTTTTAAAAAAACGTTATATAACAAATGTATTAGGCGCCACATTGTGAAGAGGTGAGACTTAGAACCGATGGAGGCTTTTATAAGAGTAAATACGGTAGTATCCATAATTACGGATGGTATACTTTTGGTAATTGCAATTTAAAGTGACAAATGTGAATTTGTTAAATATATGTGCATATATTTTTAAATGAAAATTGTGTATTTATATGTATATTTTATTTTATTATCAGCTATGACATGTTTTATTAAATTTCTCCTCTGCATGAATGATGCTTGTTGTGCAAGTGTGTGTGTCTGTCGTGTTCTTTCTTTTAATTTTACGTAACATGATTCATTGAAATGATTTGAATTTTTCCATACTTCTTTTTTCTGATTGAGTATTATTTGAAATGCCAATATTATTTTGTATTGTTATTCTATCTGTGGGTCTTGCTTGTTCTGCGTAGTCAGTATTAGTGTACTTGCATTCAATGCTCTAGCGGTTTAAATTTTTAATTTAAAAATATGTTTATTATTTGAGCAACTGTGCATCGAATAAGTATTAATTTAATGTTCGAATGCGATCAATTAATTAACAATCAGTGATAGATTAGTTTTTACTTTTAATAAAAATTTAAGTATTTAATTGCTTTTTTAGCCTGCACTCAAAAATTACTATGGCGGTTAGCTCCAATAATTTTAATATCATTTTTTTAAATTCAAAATAAACCACATTCTCCTTGAGCACTACATTACATCAAAACAGCTAATACTATATAAATGACTAGAGGTTTTCGCGCACGGACCCTGGCAACTACTTTCTTCACCGAGCTGGCAGGCTGACTCGTTAAGGTATCCGACAAGGTACGGAGATAAATGTTTCAAAAACTGATTTTCGGAATAATTTTATTGTTATAAAGAACATAAATAGGCTTAAAAAGTCATAACAATTAAATAACTAACATGTATGGCCCTTTTATTTTTTAAAAAAAGATTATTTTTAGGAAAATTCATCAAAAAAATTTTTAAGTTAAGAAAAACGTGATAAATAAAAATAAATTGCACATTATACAATTTTAACGTCATTGATATACTTGTTGATCCCTCTGAAGTGTCACAAACCACAGAAAAAAAAATATTTTAAGAAATAAATATTTTATTGATATTTAAATTTGATGGTCATGATTTTTTGTCAAAATTACTGCATGTTCTAAGCTAAAAATGGCTGTAAAATGTGATTAAATGTATCTGTCTTAAAACCTGCAGTTTGTTACACTCTGAAGGGCCCATAGCATATATGTTATAAATTTCATTGCATTTGATTGTATTATTTAGAAGATCTTCCGTTTTTCGTGCACAAATTATCGTAAAAAGTTCATTCTTCAAAAAAACGAATTAAAAGAAAATATTTTTATTAGTTAGATAAAGTAAATGCTATAAAAAGAACTTAAAAAACTCTCTAGTTTTATGTATTAGTTCTTCTTCCTCAATAATTAATTTCTTTTTTCCCTAATGACTCAAACAACACCAAACATCAAACACCTCAAAAGCACTTTTTCAACCTAGTCGGATACCTTAAGTGCTCACACAGTCAAGAGAGGCCGCCCTATTGTTCGCCATTTGCAATTCGTTACACTTTTAGATTAAATATATAAATAATTTTAAGAAAAAAAGGTTTTGTTACTTATCCCACGCTATCGACAGTAACATCACATTAAGCCCCCCACGAAGTTCATCGTGGAAGGGGGGAGGTTAAAGTACGTCTGTTGTTATCCCCAGCTATGAGCACCATAAAGATGGCAGTACACTTTCACTCACCCAAGGGTGGCACGGGAGTCTTCCACCCCTCATACCCTACCAGCGCATGTCGAAAGGGCTCTTGACTATCCGAAAGAGTGCTCCCAAACCTTACCTGGGATTCGAACTCAAGCTCTTTGGCACAATAGTGAGTATCACTAGCCACAAGTGTAATATTGTGCAATATTTAATTATGAGGGAATGGATTTATTTTTATATCGATTCACAAATGAGATATAGAAATTTTATTAAACCCATATTTTTCGACCACATCGTTGCTCATGCTTACATTACTCAACTTTAAAATTTTTAGTATCAATTAAGCCTATTGTCCAGCTGATAACTTTTCCCATTTATTCAAAGTTTCAATCGTTAACAAAATACTTTCTATACATTCAAATTCAAATAAATATTTTTAAATTTGTAGTGGATGGCACTTGATGGTAATACATCTTTTTCAAATATTAATTCATCAGTTTTTTTTTAATTTTAAATTTATTCTGCGTTATTTTTATCGTAGTTACAACTAGCTACAGCAGATGACGCCAGTAAGTTTTTCTAACAAAGTAGGAATTGACGTTAAAAAAAATTACATTGCTTGTTTATGTTAGAATTAACATCTGCTTCTTTTTTTTAAAAAAAAAATACCCTATACCAACAAAGAAAAAAAATATTTGTAATGTTACATTGAACTTAAGTATTTTTAATGCCATACTCCTTTGGTTGGAAAGAAATTTGAATAATACTGTTGAAAAAATCTGTTGTGTTACAGAAATAAAATTTAGATATTTACTGGAAATAAAAAAAAAAAATGTAGTAAGGGTTTCGTGTAATTACTATTATGATGTTAACTTGAATGATTTATTTAAAAGTTATTAAGAGATTTTGCTGTATTTAAATCCAAAGAATATAAGATTTATTAGAAGCTAGAATCACATTCTACATGAAATGCATATTTTTCTGCTGTTAGTACGGAACAAACCGCTGAGCGTTGAAATTGGAATGTTTGAGCATGAATTTAGATGAATGCAAAATTTGTCAGAGTTTTGTAGTTAGCAAAGTTATTATTTATGTGTATTATACAATGGATGTTTATATTTTTTGTTTTCATAAATCTTGCATGCTCTCTGACAGAACTTCACGGTAAGTATTTTTGTGCAGAAAAATCTGTTATGCGAAAAAAAAAATTTCAATTTTGTAGCTGTACAAATCCTCGATTCCTTAGTTTTAGTAATTTTTCAATTTTATATTATCAACAGTATTAAAAAGCAGGGAACAAAAAATCTTGCATAAACTGAAAATTGCTTTAATATGGGATATTATCTGTTGTATTAAAAGATACACTCATTTAAATCATGATTATGTGAGTTGTCTTATATCCCTTAAAAAAAAGTGGTAAGCATTGATTTTTTAAGAAAGACACACAAATCAATTAACATTTTTAATATTAATGAAATAAAACAAAATCTAACAGTACATAAACTGCATAAAAAAGAAATAAAATATTTCCTTTGCTGTAATTGCAGCCATTAACATATTTGTGCATCATTAAAAGAAAAATTAAATTTCTTTAAAAGTTGTTTCGTGATACCAGCTGTAATATCATACAAATTGGAATAAAAAGGATGCGATTTATATTTTCCCTAATAGGAAATGTTTTTCATTTTCTTCCCTTTTTAGGGATTTCTTTATTTTATAACTTCTTGAGAAAAGAAAATTATTTTTATTTCTTTTACTTTACAAAAAATATACATATACCTTTGAAAAGAATAACATCAGGAAATATTTTGCTGTTGTTATTTATGCTCTTTTTCAATATATATTTATATATGGCTTAAAAGGAAATAACATATAGAAAATAAAGATATGTTAAAAAAAATTTAAATATTATAAATGTGTTTGTTACATATTTTGAATATTTTTTTTCCATCGTGCTCTTAGTAATTTTTATCAATTTAGGGATTTCTAAAGAAACTAAAATTCAAAGAAAAACGTAAAGAAAAAAATAAGTATCGAATAAACAAATAAGGAAATAACAAAAATATAAGGAACAAATAAAGAAAAATAAAAAAAAAAGTATGAATAAAATAAAAATTTAAAACAAAAATCTATTTGTATTTATGTTTTATTATTTTTTAATAAAAGTGCTATTTCTCCCGTTTTCCTTCAGGAAAAAAAATTTTTTTCGAAAAATTTCTTTTGCTTATTTAAACTATTTATTTTAGTGAATAAAAAAGACTAATGTAGTTTTTACATTTTCTTGTATTGATAGCTCAATGTAAACCACTGGAACATAAGTTAACATAACATTGAAAATAAAACTAAGCACATCTTGTTTATCCTAGCTTTTACTTTTGCTCATAATTAATACAACAAATTCTGAAATCTTAAAAAATCAGAATTTTTCCCTAAGCATCAATCCTAGTAAGCTTTTTAAAATCCTATATTTCTTAATTAACTTATTGTTTAAAAAAAATAATGTTGTATTGGTTCTCCAGACAGACGTGGCCTTGATGTACGACGCGGTATGGACGTTCGCGACAGCATTGAACACACTTGAGAAAGGTCAGCGCTTGCAGATCAAACCCATCTCGTGTGCCACCGAGAAACAGTGGTCATTTGGACCCACACTTGCAAACCACATGAGAGGAGTAAGTTGTCTATTCTCTTCATTCTCTTCCATCCCTTCTCTGATGTATTCTTTTTTTTTAATGTGTGATGATAGCTTTTGAAATACATCTTCATCGACATTTTTGTTTTTAAGTACTATACCATCGATCTATTTTATTAAATTCCCCTTTTAACTGCCGCCGCCGTATAAATCAATTTCACTCAACCGGTGCGTTAAATGCCCTGGACGTTTTTTCCATTTTATTTCCATCCAAATACGATTCTTTTCTTTGGGTAGCTATCATTAAAACTATTCCGAAGGATTTAGAATGAAATAAATTAACTTGGCAATGTTTGAGAAGGAGTTACTTATTTCAGAGAAAAATGTACATATTTAAGCTTTCTTTTCCCCCAAAACACCGCATACGCGTGCATAAGTGAAAAGCGAAGGCACTGGGGAGCGAATCGCGTAACTTTTAATCAGCAGTTAAGGGGTTAAAAGACATCGCCTAATGTTCTGATTTACACCTAATAGTGGAAACCTTTACTGTGAACTTTAGAATACAGTAAGAACAGCTATGAAATTTTTTGAATTGGCGATGTCTTTCCGCTTGCCGAAATTAGTCTACGGTATAACATGTAATTATTACATTTTTTTCCTTCAAAATACGAGTATTTAGTTAACCTGTATCTTAGTATATGTTGATTGAAACTTGAAAAGAAACAGTTTGTATCTTTTTGAATTACACTTCTTAATCCCGGCTACCAAAAGGATCTGAATAGCCCTCAAAATGAGCCAAATATATTTTAACTGTCAGAAAAATTGAAATTTTTAAAATTTACATGCATGTGTCATGAGAATTGAGTGCGTTTAGTAAGTATTTCGAGAAAAATAATATCTATTAAGTAGAGAATTTTTTAAATATATATATATATATAATTTCATGAAAGGAAATAAAATTTGTACAACATTTATAAAAGAAGTTGAGACCACATACTTTGAATAATTGAAGGGATTTGAGTAAACATACATGTTGTTTTTTCTAATTTTTAATTGGACTATCTAAGACTGGACCTACCCCATCAGTCCGTAAACTTTCCATAAATCTAAGAATAGAAGAGGTTAAAAAATTTGTTTGAAAATGGAGAGAAACTTTAGGTTAAACATACCTAGTTTCAATGCACTGGATCTTTCAGTGAGCTGATTTTCTTTTAGGAATAGAGACTTCACTTTCTTGATAGTTACTTGCGTTTGAAAAGTCTGAGGGTGAATTTCAGTGGTCACATTTTCATTTTTACTTTCTACTAGATGCTTGTTTTTCAAATTTAATATATTATAGATACCTTTGATTGAAATGCAACAACCGGGATTTTCACACCGCTTTTTAATCCGTTGATTCAAATATTTCTCCTTGGAAAGCGTAATTACGTAACCTTCGAGTCGTATATGATTTTTAGAAGCCATTTTTAAAATGCATCTTTTATTTTAAATTCCAATCAAAAGAAAACCTTAGCAGACGATTATTCTGAAGTTGCCTATAAGTTTTATCTTAAAATACAGACGAGAAAAAGATTAACAAAATCGTTTCCATAAAGTGCGAATGACCTTCTTTATAACTTCATTGTTATTATATATTTGTCACTTATTTTCTTTGAAAAACATTTAAATTTCTGATTGTTAACACCAAATTTAAAAAGTATGGACTAACTGTTGACGAAATTATGTCATCAACAATTCTCAAAGTTAGTTTTTTATGAGTAATACGTTTATACGTTATAGTATTTTAATTGAAATTCAGAATATTATCACTTATAAGCAAATGATTGAAATGTTTAATACGAAGTATTTCAAAACATGTTTATCATGAGTCAGTGAATTCCAAAGTAGATATTTTTTTAGAAGCATTATCTTTTTTTGAGTAAAAAAAATCCTAATTAAATGCGAATGTATTTCGATTTAACCAATTCACGGTTAATAATTTAAAATTCATTAACCAGAATAAATTTCCTTAAAAATTTCTATTTCTTCTTTCGAACATTTATGCAGGATAAAAGTATATCTGCTAAAAGAAACCAACAAAAATGCTATTTTTAGTTGTTCTTGCATTAAATCGGTTTTACTCAATAAAATTTATATAAACTTACTTGTCTGTAATAATGAATGAAATTAATTTTGAATCATAGTTTAATAGAACAAAAACAACATTGCATTCTAATTTACAAATGATAGTTACGTAACGAAGTAAGTCCTCAGTTAAAATGCCCGAATACGTTCGGAACGTGGTTTTGAAAAAGCATTTAAATGAATATATATATGTATATATTTTATTTACTATCATCTAAATTAGTATATTCATATAAAAGTAATTTAAGATATTTAAATACAATTTTGGGGCAAATAACCACAAGAGAACAACTTTTTTTTCTAAGAAGTCTCCTTTTGTATAAAATGCATCTATTATAATAATTTTTTGCTATATATAGCTAAGATTTCTAAGCAGAGTCTAAACTAGAATTTTTGAAATATATTATTTAGAAGTGGATTTATTCATATTTTAATACATGAAAATAGAGAAATTTTAACTGAAAAACATCGGTCATAACTTTGATTGATCGTAACTCTGAAAATAATGTGAAGTTTTCAAAAAGTCCAGTTCAGGCTCAGTAAAAAAGACTTATCTATATATAAGAAAATTATCATTATAAAAGCGTTTTTCATAAAAGGAGAATGTTTTGAAAATAAATTATTCTTTCCTCTTTTTTTGCCAAAAAATTGCATTTAAATATTTTTTTTTTATTGTAGTAATATTCTTAAGAAAATTTATATGTGTATAGTAATTCAGGTTTGTAATGCTATATTTGTAATTCATTAAATATCAAAAAATTTATTCATTTAACGCATTTTCAAAATCATGGTTCTAAACATTGTTTTATACCGTAAGTAACCAATTTTGAATATTAAACTCATTCAACTCATCTGTCATACAAAATAATTATTATGACTTACTCACTTATAATTATGATGATAAAGAACTGCAATCCCCTATTTGAAAGGCGTCTTCATGGCAATTGTGTGTGACGCTAACTATATCTAGCATCGAATCAGTTGATTAGATTTAGTGCTAATAATAGACGGAAATTGTCAGAGAGTTTGACTGAACACCTAATCAATGCTACCGAATGCATTTCAACTGCTTCACTTACGTCTAGAATACAATGGAAGAGCACAAACTGAAGAGTGAAAAGTAAGTGAAAGTGTCTAGGTACACTAAACTATTTTAGAAGTTCAAATAATTTTAGAATAAACAGTTCATATATATATATACGCCTTTCTAGTTAGTGTATTTAAATGTAAATATAGCAATTTATTTTTTTATAAAATAAATAAATACATTTTATTCAGACCATTGTTCTATCTTTTTCGCTATTAATTACACTTCTGTTAGACGCAAGTGTACTTTCGTCTCAATGTTTGATTCAAAAATGAAAAATTCAATGGTTCTAATCATCTGTTAATATTGATTCTGCTTGGAATACCGCATTGTATTTTGTGTTATATGTTTATGTTTCACGTTTGCTTGCTATTTACTGTGATTTAAGAATTTGAAATTTTCTATTGATTCTTGGAAGTTGTTATTAGATTTATAAGCTCATTGTAGAAGTTATCATTTTGTTCTATAGTAAGTTTTGTACTATTGTTTTGACATAACAAAAAAATTAAAAAGTGGGAGGGATGTTACATCTACCCTTGCTTTAATTGCTGTAGTTCTGCGCATGCGCGGAGCTCCAAGCAGTAGCGGATTGTCCAAAGAAATCATCCATGGCAGAAAAAATCTCTCCAGCCCTATCAGCCACTGGTTCCAAGTACTCTTCTATTAGTCAGTTTTATGCTCGTAGTTAAGCAGGTGATAGTTCGTTGAAGCCACGCATACGTCTTGTTTTATTAATGTTTATGATTTGTTTGAATAAAGCTTTTTTTTTAAATCTGAACCAAACCTTTATTTCATTCTCAAGCTTTATTGTTTCAATTTTATGGTGGTATCGCAACATTTACTAAACGAATTCAACTTTTAAAACTTATTTAATCTTTTTTTTTAGTTCTTTAACTTATTTTATCCTTCTAAAATCCCCAAAGTTACCTCGTTAGTTGCTTATAATAGAATATTGTCTTTTGCTATACTATCAGAAGATTGTGCAAGAAAAAGATACCTATCTTTATTTTGAATTATGTATATCGTTAACTATGTTATCTATAAGCACATAGTAATTAATAGCAATGCATTACGGCAGTGTAATGTGCTTCAGTTCAGTAAAACATTAAAAAACATTATAAATTTTTTACATCTTTCATAGAATAACAAATATAAAATGCAATATTTGTGTAAATAAGGAGAACTGGGTACTTAATGTGTTATTCCATCGATCAATTCGTCGTATGAAAAGACGTCGCCAAATGCCACAATATGCAGCCAAAGTAGAAAATTGTTCCGTCAGAAATGTAAACACAATAATCTTGTTAACGCATGCATGAGTAAATTTGGCGATGTGTTATGATTTGTCAATATTTTTTTTGATTTGGCGGTATTTTTCCAAGATACAATATGGAGGTAAGTACTGGAATCTTTTTATTTCGCCAATATTTCTTCACCTAATCCATTTTTCTCCTTTTCTGACAGGTGGAATTGCGCGGGCTGACGGGTCGCATAGTGTTCGATGAACAAGGAATGCGCACCAATTTCACTGTCAAAGTACAGGATCTAACGCACATTGGATTGACAGAGGTAAGACACTATTCTACTGATCTTTTTCGGATCTAATCACACCTGTTTAATATTTATTTCCGGAAACAAAGCATTGTGAAGAAAAACATCGTTTTGTTTTGTTTATGCTGGAAAGTAAAAAATACTTGAAATAAAATATAGTAGAGAATACTTTTTATAATTCTATTAATAGAGTAATATCGGATATTTTTCTATGCGCATTTAGAAATAAGATTGTTCACATTCTTAAGGAATACGAAATATAAAGCAAATAAATGTTCCTTAATGGAAAAGAAATATTTCATGGATAAAAAATAATTAAAAATAATGTGAGAAATAATTAGTAATAATTTTCTGAACCGACGTGAAAGCCTTTCATGTTACATCATAGTGCAGCATACATTGAAATCACTCAATTAAAATTGAATATAAAGCATTATACACGCTGAAAAAACACCTCCTCCTTACATGTCCGTTTAATATTTTAAATGTTTGTTTAACATTTGGACTACATATAATGAAATTTAAACAATAGAATTAAAATTAAATTAAAGAATCTATATTTAGGAACATAGTAATTATTATTATATACTGGGGGGGGGGGGTTTAAAATCAAGAAGCCTTTTCAGTTTTTGTCGATTACCTATAAAACTAACTGACAAATTTTAATGACTATGTATATAGGGGTGATACAATGCAAAAAAAAATAATAATCCAACGCTTAAAATACACAAGAAGATTCGTACGTAATACTGTTTCGAATTAGAAGGTATGAAACCACGGTTGCAGAATAGAACGAAAAAACGGTTTAATAGGGGGTGTGGTCCTCTCTTGCATATATACAGGCATCGTGATATTATGCTGGAGTTAAGGGAGTTTTTGAGTTTATGTACAATTGTTCCCGCTCATTCAACAAAGCTGTTTTCATGCCTTAGATCAGTGCTTCTCAAAGTTTCAATATTCGTGACCCAATTTTCAATCATGATTTTCATTGCGCCCCCCTCATACAATAACAATGTATCGAATTCAATAATACTATACTTCGATACTAAGACTACGATACGACCTTAACCTCTTAAGTGATATATAAACGCCTCACTCAGTCAAAGCGTTAATCTCCCCGGACGTATATATACGCCTTTCCAAAATACGATCTTTTCTCTGAACTGCTATCCATAGAATTATTCCGAAGGCTTCGGAATGCAATAAAAAAAACCTCGACATTTTTTGCGAAAAATTTACTTATTTCAGAATATTTTTTGATTCCTTATTCCTCTCCCCACCTAATACATTTCATATGTGCACCTACGTGGAAAATGGTTGGCATTGGGAAGCGAATCGAGTAACTTTTAATCCGCAGTTAAGGTATTAATTATAAACCGTACACAAATTATTAAGATAAGTGTTACTTTTTGTATATAATTTTATATATGACAATCTCAAGGGGGTCACTGGTAATTATGAAACTAGTTCTTAACTTAGTATTGTTAAATTAATTATAAAATATATTATATAGCACTAATACATTTATAAGTGTAATATATCAGTGTGAATGTGTATTTTATTATATATTCTCTCAGAATATGATTTGTTTGTTTACTTTCAGTAAATTAATAAATTTTTAAAATAATCTTTTGTTTTTGACATTTCAATATGCTCCCCCATAAGGGGCGCGCCCCACAGTTTGAGAAAAGCTGCCTCAGATAGTTCTCGGAGTGGGGTTCCGAGTGTCAATTGCTTTCCCAGAACGTCCCAGGCTTGATCTGTGTGTATGAGGTCTGGAGATCTAACTGGCCAATTTATTCAGGGAATATCCTGACTTTTCAGAAATTCATCGACCAGATGAGCTCTATGTGCCTGAAATTGTCATCCATTTAAATAAAATCATGGTCAACTGTACACATGAATAGGAAAACATAGGGCTCCATGCCTTATTCCTCACAGTAGACACAGTGCCTCTTGCTAAGACATAGTGGTATGTTCGGCATCCAAAGTGATGCCTGCCCAAACTATCAAGCCTCCACTATTGTATTGATCAATTCCGTAGACGTTGGAAGGACGATATCTATAATAAACAAATAAGATATTTTGTTGCTGTTGCTACTTATGCCACTTGATCGACAGTAACATGATATCAAGGCCTGCTAAATTCATCGCTGTAAAGGGCTAGATTTACGTCTGTCGTTAGCCGCAGCTTTGAGCCCAATACACGTGACAGTGTCATTTAGCTCGTGTGGCTTTGGCGATTTGGCCTCAGAGTGTTCTCCCTAAAATGTTTCCCCAAAATTTTAGGGAGAACACTCTGAGGGGGAAGGAGGTCAAGCGCCTGAAGGAGATTAGAACTCGGTATCTTCCAATTCGTAAGAACATAACATATGTCCTATACTGAAATGATCATCTTAGTACGGAAGCTTTAACTGGCTTATATAGATACCACCACCACACACTCCCCTGCCAGTGAGTCGGTGGATAGGCGAATGAACGATGCAGTAGTTATGATGAGCGTGTGAGTTATTGATGTGTTTTAAGGAGATTACAACTCGGTACCTTCCGATCCGTAAGCACATAATATATCCACTATACTAAAATAATCCCCTTTGTACGGAGGATGTTACTGGCTTATATATATACGACCACCAGAAGTCTTCCATTGATCTTCCTCATCCAACCAGCCTCAGGATAGGACTTGCAGATCGGAGGCCATTTCTACCCTCATGCCGGAAAGGCACTATACATTTACCAGCATCCATGCTTTCTCCGAGGTTCGCACCCAGGCCCAATAGCACAACAGTCAGCATCACTAACCACCACAACGAATGGCGTCTTTAACAGTTATAATAATATTTTTAGTTTGAAATAGTCCATACGGATCAAATCTTCAATTTATTTAATAAAATATCATACTGTATATATATATATGATCGTAATTACTGCAGACATATTAACTTTTAGTGCACAAAGTAAAATTAAATTATTCAAATTTGGAAATAAGTCATCAATAGAATAATTTTTGAATTTAATCCATATATACGAGAGCTTTATTGAGATTTACTTTGAGGTAATTCCATGGTTTTACTAGGGATAAATTGTAACTACTTAGAGAGAAGTTGATATTATGAGTTTTATATTCACACTTAATACTTATATAAAAGATCAGAAACGAGAATAACTGCTAAAATTTCTATACACATTTATATATTTATAAATATCTTTAAATGTAAGGATTTTAAAGTTATTCCACTTAAGTCACGATGGATAATTATTAACTAAAAGGAAAAGTATTATATAAAGTAATCATCGGAGGTGAGAAATGTAGCATAAATAAAATAAAATACTTAAACTTGTTTTGTGGATTTTTATAAAAATTAAATTTATTATTCGACTGTTTTAATACTTTTACTGTCAAACTGCATCGTAAAATTTTCTTATATATCAATTTACAAGCGATGCAATGAAAATAATCATAACACATGTGTTTTACTAAATTATTACATTTATTTGAAATGAGATTTTCTCTCCAAGAATATCTTGGAGATAATCCTAGAAAAAATTATTATTAACAAAGAAAAGGCTAGGAATGTAAGAAAGGATAAACATATATATGTGTGTTAGTCACAAATTATTAAAATTTCTGTTAGGAGATTTTGGGGAATCCGACTCAAAATAAAGCGTTCACATTAGTTCTTATTAGCTAAAAATGTCTAATATTTCTTGAAATAAAACCAGATCGATCTTAAAAATTCATCTTCAAGACTTATCATGTGACCATCATGGATTTAATATATTCTTTGGGCATTAGTTTAAGCCAGCAAACGCGGAAAAAGATAACATTGAATTTTCTTAGAATCCAAACTTAAAAAAAGGTTGCAAAACAATTTTATTAAAAATCCAAGAATTTTTATCCAAATTTAAATGCTCAGTAACTTCTTTAAAATATTCTGTCCATGAATTGTACTCGTCATTACTGAAAAATTATTGTTACGCAGATCGAGGTTCGAGAATTTTATGCTATCAGTCTCAAAAAGCAGATCAGTTCTACAGGATTGTGATGAAAACTTATTGTAAATAAACAATCTGTAAAAAGTAAAGAATATAGAAGAAATATTCGTTCAAAAGATCTTAAGATCTTCTTCAGTGCCCAGAAACAACTATCATTGTCTAAAAATACAAATACATAATAATTCAGATTATTCGTCAGCACTCGCTAGATCATAGCAACTTAAGTCTTCAACAGTCCAAGCAAAACTGTCTCAATTTCAGCGAGAAGCACCTATTTATAGGCTGCACGTATCTTTCTTGAAAGATCCACTTAAGTCATAGATATCGTGATAATAGATTTCTCCAGTAATTTTCAGATTCATCCGTATGATAGCCAAGTCGCCAAGAAAGGGTCACAACCCCGCCAAAGTGGTCACCAACTGGCCAAATTTGGTCGCCAAAAATGATGCCAACTTGTTTGCATTACCAATATTTCGTCAAGTTTCGATTGAAATGAGATGATAATGTAACAGGCAGTGTAACTTCAAATATTACAATTTTTATCTTAAAATAAGCAGAAATCTTGACAGAAAATAATTTTTAAGTACTCTAAACGTCTAAATATAAATTATTTACGCTATTTTAAGCTATATTTAAACAAAATTAGTAAAAATATACTAAAAAATCGTTAATTATTGGTAATATATCATGGAAAATGAATTCATTTCATAATAAATCCCCTTGATGAGATTCGATCTTTCATCGTATTGGTAATATTAATATAAACTATATATATATATATATATATATATATATATATATATATATATATATATAATAAATCTGCAAAAACCACCTTAAAAAGGGTTATGCTGTGTTAAATGCTATTTTTTTTAACTCGTAATGCTAAAAGTTAAAAAAGAAAAAAATAATAATGCATGATATATATATATATAAAACCCCCTTAAATATAATTTACGTCAGAATATGAAAACTAATGCTTCTATTGGGTCGATGCGAAGACACAAATTTCTTTCGGGAAGAACATGAGGAACCCATATGTCCATGTTTGACTTTAAATCTAGGTGTATTTCAAGGGGGCATGAGAACAGTAGGATTCAATAAATTTAATCTCCCAGTGATCAAACGAGTTATTATTCATCGGTTTGCATTAATTCAGGCCTTTATTGTGTCTTATCAGCTTCAACTGATCTTACAGAACATAATGCATCGTATGTATCAAAATTGCCGAGAAACGAAATATTTTTTAATCAGTTTCATCACTAAGGTACTGTCAGTACATCTTATCCATACACATAGGCGAATTTATTTTCTTACTTGAGCGACATTTTTACTTTTTAGATATGAAAAAGTAAAATATGCCAAAAATACTGCTTTTCACTTTCCATATTTGAAAAAGAACCAATCAAAAACTACTTCCCCGAATAAATTGTACTTTTTCACAAGCAAGCCTTCCTATATCAAATCTCAAAACATATAATTATTACACGACTTAAGTTTGGAGTTGGTGTGAAAAAACACAATACCATCTTCTGTCGGGAAAAAAAAGAAATGACTTTCCGAACACACACAGCATAATATTTAATGTTCCATTCAAAAATAAAAACCTAAATTTTTTTTCTAGAATACAGAGAGTATACCGTGCTAGAAAAAAGGTATATCTATATGAGCAATCCAAAATTAATAATATGATAAAGTATCTTTCAGAATGATATGACGATAAACAAACTAAAAAAAAATCCCTATCATCACAACCCTGTCCTTTTCACTGAGGGAGTATCATAAAATCCCTTTTTGTGTGTAAGGGTATCTTTCTTAATAGTGTTTTAGCACCCTAAGGTATACACATAAAAAGGAATTTATACTCTTCCGTTTTAACCTCATCTTTTGTTTCCAGCTTTTCCCCTATTTTCTTTTTTCCTTTGTTCTTCACAATGTAGGCTATTGAGTTAGTCTTGGTCTTTTGTGTTTCCTGTTTTCGTAGGCTTACGTTAGGGGTTCTAGAGCAAAAGTCACTAACAGCAGCAACACTAAATGATGCTATGCGGTTCTGATATGTGGGAGATACCTCATAAACAAACATCAATCGTATCGATTTCTAATTAGTTTTTGGAATTTTTTTTTTATTTAAAATGTTAAAAGAATACCTGTAGAAAAGAAAAATGTATCTCTGTAATTAAAATAGAACCATACATTATCAAAACTTCATTTGATGGCCTTTCAACGTTAACTTTGTGATTCTGTACTATCAATTAATGGGGAAAATATATTATATCGTTATTAAAAACTTAATATTAAGGAATGGTTTTGAAATTATAAAATAAAATATTAGATTCAAAATAAGATTTCTGTAAAAAAATACTTATGCATGTGTATTGCAATTAAAATTTGTTTCCCCTTGCTTTCAGTAATAAAACAGTAATCTCTATAAAAAAAAAAGCATTCTCTAGATTACATGTAATCAATATTTTTATATTTGGGTTTTGACAGCTGTATGTGTTTTCTAAGAATGTAATACCAAGAATAATTTAGTTATTTACTAAGCATACATGAAACAATTTTATGAGAATGAGATAGTTCTAGTTATAGAAATTTATTTAAACATAGCTTTAACAGTTAATTAAGAAAATTTATAAGGATTGTATGGACATAAAATCAAAACATAGTATGAAATTCGTACTCAATACTGTAGAAATTCGAATGACATAAATGTTTCGAATCAGATTCCGTCAACTACTTATTTTAAGTTATTTGACTACGTTTGGAAGCGTGATTTTGAAAAAAAGTATAAGAGAGTATTTTTTTTATATTTAGAGTCATTTTAATTAGAATATACATGTATAATTATTTTAATAATATAATTACTCTAAAAAATTATTTATATACAATTGCTTAACAAAAAAAAAAAAAAAAAAAATTGAGAAAGAATGACATATTTTCAAAACATTATTCTTAATTCAAAATGCTTCTATGTTAATAACATGTTGCCTATTTATAAGTTAGATTTCTGCACGGATCATGAACAACAGTTTTTCAAAAATTCATATTATTTTCAGAGTTATTATCAAATTGAATAATTATCAGTGTGTTTTGATAAAATTTCTATTCTCAGAAGTATTAAAATACGAATAAATCCACTTCAAAATTACATATTTCAAACATCCTAGTTCAGTCTCTGTAGAGAAACCTTGGCCATCATGTTGTTTGGAAATACAGTGTTACAATTTAATTGATCAGTCATCTATGTAGTTTCACTGCATGGATTCCTTGCATATGCATTCAGTCACGGTATGCTTTTAACACAGCGTTTCTCAAACTGTGTGGCCCCTAGGAGGGCGTGCTAACTCTACGAGGGGCACTCGAGCATTTTGAAAGTCAAAAACAAAAGAATATTTAAAAATTGTTAATGAACTGAAAGTAAACAAGCAAAATACATTCAGGCACAAAAAGAAATAATTACATATTTACACTGATATAATATACTTATAAATGTATCAGTACTGCATAAAGTATTTTATAATTAATTTAGTAATAGTAAGTTAAGAATATGTTTAATAATTACTATTGCCCCCTTGGTCCTATTATATGTGAAATTATATAAAAAAAAATAACACCTATCTTGATAAGGCGCGTACGGTTTATACTTAATCCCTTAACTGCTGATTAAAAGATACGTGATTCGCTCCCTAATGCCACTGTTTTCGTCGTAGGCTTGAGTATCTGATGTTTTCAGGTGGGGGAGGGGGGAGAAAAGGAATAAATAAGCAAATCCTCCGAAATAAGTAAATCCTTTGCAAACACTGTCTGGGTCTCTTTATTGCATTCCAGAGCCTCCGGAATAATTTTATGAATAGAAGTGAACAGAAAAGATAGTACTACGGAAAGACCAATATATACGTCTGGGGTAATTAACGCTTTGGCTAAGCGATACTTTTATATACACCGGTGACACTTAAGTGTTTAAAGTCGTATTGTATATTTAACGTCAAAGTATACCATTATTAAATTCAATATATTGTTATTCCATTGAGTGGGGATGATGAAAATTATGATTGAATATTGGGTCATAAATATTGAAAGTTTGAGAAGCACTGGTTTAACCTCGATAGGTTTTTCCTTGTATTATGTGCATATTTTACAGCAATAATTTTTTGCTGAATGCTGGCTTGTGTTCCTAAGCTAATCTTGTAATATCTATTCCCAACAATATAAACGCCGTACAACATATTGTGCAATATTTGCACAACATATGCCGTATGATAAAGGATTAATATTTTTCTGGTGTGAATGTTGTTGTCCACATTGCCAAAAGAAAGGTCTAGATTCAGTGAGAGAGCAATCGAAATACTTATCAAGTGAATGTGTGTGTGTGTGTGGGACTCAGACATTCCTTTCATTACATAGTCTAAGCCTAGAGCTACAAAATGAAGAACAGCTTTTACACCAACTATTTATTGTTATTGGATGCTCATGGTGATATTATCGCATCGTACAGTTTAGATGAGATGAATTTCAATTTAACCCAACCTGCCGCGTATATTTCATGAGTTTCACAGCATTTGACAGCCAAATAAAACAGGGTTTTAATTTTCTAATCACATCACATACATTTAGAGTTAAAATTAGCAAGCCCTTTATAGCAAGATATATTAAGTAAAATTGATATATATAAAATTAACGTAAGTTGCTAACGCAAGTAATTGATTTCTATTTAACATATAAGAAACAATGTGGCCACTAATACCGGATGTTCCTAAATGAACATCAGAGTTTTAACGCTTTATAGTGTTTATTTTTATTACTTATAACTTAAAAGTACAATTCATACATCAAATCAAAAAGTAACTGAACTTTTTCCTACAAGCTTATAAATGTTTAATGTGAGACCCATTCGTCACTTGCCACACATCAAGTTGATAAGAGAGTTCATCCCAAACTTTGTTCCAGTATCTCTGAGGTACTTCTTGCAACAGCTGTTTCAATTCCCTTTCTTAAGCCTGGAAGGTCAGCTGGTAACGGAGGTACGTACACACAATCCCTAATGAAACACCACAGATAAAAATCACATGGCGTCAGATCGGGTGAACGTGGAGGTCATGCGAAACAAGCTTTATCGTGAGGCCCTTTGTGGAAAATCCATTGGTCGAGTGCAATGATGTTCAGCCAATCGCGTCTGATAGATGCCAGTGAGGTGGTGCACCATCTTGCTGCCAAATGAAATTGTCTGGTTCACTTTCTTTCAATTGAGGAAATAGCCATAGTTATAGAGAATCAAGATAGATAGAACCAGTTACAGTAGGTTCTCCGTAAACGAAAGGCCCATACTCTTTCCGCCGAGATATGGCACAAAAACATGCAATTTAGGTGAATCTCGTTGTGATTCAAGCACATCGTGAGAATTTTTTAAGCTCCAGATGTGCGCATTATGAGTGTTCACATGTGCACTGCAGTGTACACTGGAACACTTGTTGCACAGTAATAGTAGATTCGGTATTTGCAAACTGGGGAACACAAAACGCTGTATATTCACTAGTCGCCTTTTTTCTACTAGCGCGATGATTGGCGGGATGGGGGAAAAATTAACATACGTTTCGCGCGCATGCGCACACATGGCAGCAAACAAAACTGTTTCAGTTGGTCTTTCATTCGATGTATGAGTTATACTAATAAGTTAAACGTAATTAATACTATAAAGAGTTAAAACTCCGATATTCATTTATAAATCCCCTGTAAGTTTTGTCTAAACATGCAATATAAAAGCAACATAGCGTGTATTGGGAATTATTATGTGAAGCGGAAAGTAATGTCGTTTTTCTCCGTTAAATTCAAATAAATGAATTTTTAATGAGTTTTAATTTTAATGCAACCATCCCTCCTCTCGTTATGAGTAACCTTTTTTTCCGTCTACTGTGGAAATTTTCAATGCCGTATCGATAAAAATCAAATGATTTTTGAACAAAATATCTGGAAAGGGTATTTTGGATATCCTTCGAATTTTCAAATTTCTTACCTCTTAAAAGCTTTTGAAATTGGAATAAATGGAATTCCGTCGAAGCAGTGTCAGGCGAGTATGGATGGTGATACAATAACTCTCATCTCAATTCGTTAATTTATTCCAGGATTCGTCTTGCGCAGTACGGTCTTGCATTATCAAGTTTCACAATAACAACTTTTGTGTTGACAATATCTGGGCACTTTTGATATAAAGATTGATTTACTCGATCCACTTGCACAAAGCAAGTGTCTGCATTCCCAGTTTGTCCAGATTTCAGCCCTTCAAATTGAACGACCCCGCAAATTGTACACCAAACACACAAAAGCGCATTTTGGGGAAAAAAACCACTGTCTTTTGCGTTTCGGATTATCATAGAGGACTCATCAAGCAATCAAAAACATTGTTGTGGTGTGCCGCTGAAGCAGTAATTTGCATGGTTTAGATAGGACAATGTTTTCTTCAGACAGATTATGCAGGATTCAAACATCTGCTCTGCCCTTTTACCAATTTGTTACAAATGTTCTTGTATGGTCAATTAAGTTGGTTAATAGTTTTTAACAGTTCCTTGATTGTCTGACATGGATTTGCCTCCACACCAACTCTTAATGCACCGATGTCTAAAGCTGTTCGTCTTCTTAAAGAGTGCGAGCCGGAAAGATCGGAATTACCCAATTTGAACTTAAAAACCCACTTCATGCACTTCCGAATGTCTAATGCGTTTAGATAAACAACGCATAAGGGTTTGGTATCAACGATTGCATCACTGCATTTGTGAAACTCAAAAAGCATGCAATGCAGGATATGTACGTGTTCTGATATTTGGCTGGTCATCCCTCCATAAATTGCAAATAATAATAATACTGGAACATCTACGAGTAAACAAATAACTCTAAACATAAAATGTCTTTGGCACGACTTTGAAGTATACAATGATTAACTAATATCGACATACGCATAAACGGCATTATTTTCCGGTCCACCTAATACTTGTATAAATGCGTGGGAGAGAAATGTATAAAAAATGGACATTTTACAAAATTAACTGCAGCATTTTAAGTTTTTGATTTTTTTTTGAACAAAATAAGACAAATAATTAAAAGTTGACAGTTACTTAATGTAAATGCGGTAATTATATATACATTGTTTCTGTAATTTTATAGAGCTTTCAAAGCGCTATTCAAATTCCCGCTATGTATGAAATGGATGAATTTAACAAAAAAAAGAATATAATTAGTGCTTCGTAGTATTATTATAGATTTCTGGTATCTTTCCATCTTTAATCTACAGCAGTTAAAGTTTAAAATGAATTGAAAATTAAATATGCTATTGAAAGAAATTCAAGTAAATGATAAACATTCTAAATTTGAAATTTTTAAGAATGATATAAAATTCATAACAAAATGAATATATTTGCTTTTTCGTTTTCGTGTATCACATTTTTAACGATATATACATTTCAATTGGTTAAAGCAATGTTTTTAGCTCGAAGTTTTAATCAATAATGAATTTATCGCTTTGAAGTTTTATGAATTCAACATAGGAAAATTGTTTACGATGCTTAGTTCTCATACGTTCAATTTAAAATTCTTGTAAAGTAGTAAGCGAAAATTAGACTGGATATCATTCATTCGTTCGTTTTGCTAGAATTCATTCAATAATCGGATTGATAACCTTCGTTCGAAAATTCTTTTGATACCCACAAGTTATATACACTGTCTATTACACAAATTAAAAATACTTCAGAAATTGTGCTAATGCATAGTTGAAGCAATAATTCATTTTATATATTTAATATTACAATCATAACAAAACACACAAACACGGAGTTTTACAGGCTCTATCTTTGGCTGCATAAAGTAGTTTAGAGTTTACGTTTTGGGAATAATATTATTTCCAGAGAAAGATCTTACAAACGCACTGTGTGTGTGTGTGTGTAATATAACTCAAAAAATAAATCAAACAACACTTTCGGACAAGTTGATGAAAATTTCTGATATAAAAGCTCTTTAAGGTATCCGACAACGTTAGGAACCGTGTTTTTGCAAAAGTGTATAAATGTATAATACTTATGATATTTAGTGTCACTTACATAAGGAAATGTATATAAAATTGTTTTAAGAATATTATTACAATAAAAATTATTTTTTGACAAAAAATTAACGTAGAATGACCAATTTTCAAAACATTCTCCTTTTGTTAAAAATGCTTCTATTAGAATAATATTTTGCCTGTATATAGCTCAGACCTCTGTACAGAGGCTCAACTAGAGTTTTTGAAATATATAACTTACAAGTGGATTTATCTATATTTTTTTACAACAAAGGGAAGAAATTTTAAGAAGAAAACGTCGATAATTATTTCAATTGGTATTAACTCCGAAAATAATGTGAATTTTTCAAAAATCCTAGTTCAAACTCTCTGGAGAACTCTTTACTTTATATAAGCACACACACACACAAAATATTATTTTAGAAGCATTTTTTTTATAAAAGGAGAACATTTTGAAAAAAGTTTATTCTAAGTTAAATTTTGCCAAAATATTGTATTTAAATAATTTGTTTTTGTCAAAATGTGTCCTTAAAAATATTTTATACAGGTATTCTAATCTAACTGACACTAAATATCATGAAAATTATCCATTTATGCGCTTTTTCAAAATCACGTTTCCGAACGTAGTCGGATACCTTAAACCCTTTTTTGCTTTTAAAGTTCCAAAGAAAAAAAATATTGTGATGTTAAAAAATAAATAGTTTTTTAAGGATAGAAAACAAGAAATATGCATTAAAATTAGTTTTAAAACTTTTTAAGTTTGAGAAGAATATTGTAATAGCTAAAAAGTTTAATTTCTATAAATCACTGAGTAAATCTGGGACAGAAGGGTAATTTAATATTATTAAGTGTCAGAGCTCTAATGAATAAGTAAACTCTTGCATTTTAATAACTGTCTCTACTAAGAACTTTGACCTATATGTAATATGTTACGAAAGTTAAGCCTCTAGATGAAAGGATACGTTAGGAAGGGAAAATATATATCCCTGTCCTTTTCTCATATTTACCTCTTCTAAGAACCCTTTCGTTGTCCTTAATAATTGCTACATTTCTAAGAGGAGAAAGTCGCAGGGGGCCGACTACCCAGTTTATTTTTATTTCTTTTGCTCGCTTGTCGCTGCATCTAATCCTCTTACAGACAGTCTGGAGGAGTGCAAACAACTTTGTCCATCAGGGAATAAGACTAGCTCTACTCTTTATGTATCCGACTACGTTCGGAACCGTGATTTTGCAAAAGCGTGTAAATGGATAATATTTATGATATTTAGTGTCACTTAGATTGGGAAACATATATGAAATTGTTTTAAGAATAGTATTACAATAAAATATTATTTAAGTACAATATTTTGACAAAAAATTACACATAGAATGACCCATTTTCAAAATATTCTCCTTTTGTGAAAAAGGCTTCTATTAAAATAATATTTTGCCTGTATATAGCTCAAACCTCTGTACAGAGGCTTAACTAGAATTTTTGAAATATATAACTTAGAAGTGGGTTTATCCATGTTTTACGACAACAGAGGCGAGAAATTTTAAGAAAAAAAACGCCGATAATTGTTTCAATGGGTTGTAACTCTGAAACTAATGTGAATTTTTCCAAAAATGATAGTTGAGCCTCTATACAGAGATTTGAGCTATATACAGGCAAAATACTATTATAATAGAAGCATTTTTCAGAAAAGGAGAACATTTTGAAAAAAGGTTATTCTAAGTTAATTTTTTGCCGAAATATTGTATCTAAATAATTTTTTGTCAAAATGTCCTTAAAACAATTTTATACATGCATTCTAATCTAAGTGACACTAAATATCATGAAAATTATCCATTTATGCGCTTTTTTAAAATCACGGTTCCGAACGTAGTCGTATACCTTAAGACAAACCATCACATTAACTTATCGTATGTCATGCGAGCATCATTACCACTAACTCGCCCAGAAACTGTTTGTGTAGTTAACCTTCAACTAATTTGAATAAGCTCTTATTGAAAATACATAAAGTATTTTTAAGGGATTTTCAGCTAAGAAAAGGACAACGAAGCGACTGGATAAAGCGACAAGATTTATTGAAATGTATTAACCTCTTGCGTATCATGTAACCACTAGTGGATACATGCTACGTATCCAATTGTAACATCAAGTGTATGAATGGCTTATTTAGTAGTACGACCAATGTAACCAGTACAGGAAACATTATAAGGTACATTTTCCTTTATTGGGATTGTATAAAATTACAAAAGTTAAGTTACAAAATGTCTGGGGAAACAATAGGAAACATTTAGTTAAAATTAAAAGTCTTTGTGAAATTCGTGCAAATGTTCTTTAGAAACAAAAGGCTCTTTTCTGCATGAGTTACATAAGTGTGTAGTCCTTTTTGTTCCAATTTTTCATCTTCATCATAAATAGATAAATCAGTATAAGACTCGCTGTCATACTCATCGATTTCCGGCAAATATTCTTTCAGTATCACTTTTGTTAAAGTTCAACCACGATGCCATATTGACAATAAAAAGTTAAAATAAACAAAAAAATAGCTATACAAACTTCAGAAAAGGAAACTAAACATGAACGAACGTGTGCCTTAGTCATCGTCTAAAGGAAAAACGAAATGTGCATCGTAACGTCAAGGTTAGTATCCCTGGAAATCTGATATTTGTGGGGATCCTAGATCGCACAGCCTGGTACGCAAGGGGTTAAGGGGGTTTCACCCATATGACGGCCTTTTTTTAAGCTTTTTCATGAATTTTTTTTTTGAAGACCAATAAAATAATAGATCTTCACGTTTTTTTTTATCATTTATTTATATGTATCTTAGGAATAAGTATATAAATTATTAGCCAAAAATATCCAATAGAACGTGAGTTATAGCACTCTGAACACACCCACCTCCAAAAAATAGACGCTCACTTCCTGCACGATTCCGGCTGTTTGGCTTATCTGAAGTAAAAAAAAAATAATTAAGGTATCCGACTAAGTTCGGAACCGTGATTTGAAAAAAGCGTATAAATGGATAATTTTCAGGATATTTAGTGTCACAGATTAGAATACATGTATAAATTTGTTTTAAGGGCATTTTGCAAAAACAATTATTTAAATACAATATCTCGGCAAAAAATTAACCTAGAATAACCTTTTTTTAAAAAAATGTTCTCCTTTTGTGAAAAATGCGTCTATTATAATAATATTTTGCCTGTGTATAGCTCAGTCTTCTGTACAGACTCAACTATGATTTTTGAAAAATTCACATTAATTTGAGAGTTATAAACCATTGAAACAATTATCGGTGTTTTTTTTAAAATTGCTCATATCTGTTGTCGCAAAACATAGATAAATCTACTTGAATACCCCGAATGAACTATACTGAATTGAAAGCATCAAAAATTATATTTTTGATAGGTCTCTGAAGAAAAAATTTCGAATTTCAAAGGGTTTTTTTCTTATGTTTTTGTTATACAAAATACAAATGTGTTGAATTTTGGAATGATCGTAGTTCTTTTGGTGAGTATATTTGTGCTGAGTCTACTCTATAAATTTGAAGTCATTCGGTCAAACCGTTCTTGAGATAGGATGGAGGAAAGTTTGGAAAACACAGTTTTGAGAAAAACGCGTTTAAAGGTTCGAGTCCAATTAAAACAAAGAAAATCTTAACTTAGTGCTTCGAGCAGCTGCTCTTCTAACACCAGATTCCTTATAATCACTTCAAATTTTAAAAAAAATCACTTAACCATAGTATTCAGGACATGTTCAGGAATCAATTTATGAAAAAGAATTTTTTTCGATTTTTTGAACCCATCACATGGGTGAACGCATAATAATTGTTATGTGATGGTGAATGTAGTTAGTATTATAAGTTAAAATACAAAAAATACTAACATTCTGGAATAATAACAAAAACATTGTTTTATACGAACGTAAATATTTTAATTCGATCGCCTCTCTCTGGAAGTGTGATTAAGTATAGTTAATGATATACTTAATGTTAAAGATCGAACTCTAGTCCAGAATTTTGACAATACAGGACTTTTTAAATGAAAAAAACTTTGTTTTTAAACCTTATTTCTTGTGATATCCATTTTTAACACATGAAAATATCTTAAAATTTTAACTTAGAAATCACAAATATACTTTAGATCATTTCTTTCTAAACTATTCAACAAGAGCCAAACTAAACAAATACACTTTCAAACTTTTTAAATATTTCCATCTAGATAATAATCGAAATTATTAGTTTCTTAATAAAATCATAAATGCAATTTAGAGAAGCCTTCTCTGTCCATAAACTGCGGGTGAACAATTTATTTTGTTTCATCATCCAGCATTCCATTTATTTTAGTTGATATGTGTTCCACTCTTTCGAAGAATTCTTTCAGTCAATTTGTCTCAGAGTTTGTTCCTCATTATCAGTGTTCGCCACACACAGAAGGTATCTTTAAAAATGTTGCAAGGCGTCATTTACCGTGAACAGTATAATTTTAGTGGATTTTTAACTTGTCTTACAATGTCAAACAAATGAGGTTAGTATAAATAAAAGTCAAGCTTAAATTTCAGTTGATTTATCTATACTCAGGGAGGATGCTATAGGGCAGGGGTGGCGAACCTTTACGGATCAAAGTGCCATTTTTTTTTCTAAAGAAATGTTTGATGAAGTATAGACGTGCCGTCAAATAATTTTGGCTTGTGATTATTGGGAAAATAATAAAACTAAATGCTAACAGCTCAAAGCTCTTTTTTTATTGCGTAGAAAAGCGCTGTATAGTTGTAAATGCTTTAGTTATATGTGTAATTCAAATTAAAGTAACAATAGTGCGACTTCTGTTATTGCAGATTAGATGAAAAATAGCTTATATTAGGATTGAGATGGTACTTTTAGCATAATGCATGCTGTATTGTAGTCATCGGTGAAACGGCTTCTGAGCAATTAATTGTTTTTGCTCTGGTTCAACTTTTTGACAAAAGTATTTGTAATTTGTTTCAAAATGCCATTTTACAGACGATATTCTACATACCACTGTTACAGAATATAAAACATTTACCGCTTGGTCACCTTAACTTATCATGCCACATTTCTCCGTCCACCAGGTTTAAGATTTTCTGTTACATTTACTGACTTGCAATTTTGTCTTTTTGCTGAGTTAGCCATGTTAAATAACAATTAAAATCGTAAATATAACACGAATAAATTTAAAATACAGTTGTAACAATGAAATTCATTATTCGATGGTTAGACAAACTTTGCATCATTAGCAATTGTAAACCACTATGTAACAAAGGCAAAGCAATAACAAACGAGCGTGCTTCAGGCGCACAGCGACCGATTACTCGTGTCTGTTCATAACACTTCACAGTGAACTTAGTTATTTTGAACTAAAATGCAAAACGTTTGGATCGATAGCACACCCAAGATACTTTGCTGCGTGCTATTAATGGCACCCGTGCTACTGGTTCGCAATCCCTGCTATAGGGTTTGACATACAATGCTGAAAATTTTTTTATACTTCTATTTGTAAACAGAGGAGCGACCAGGTATACTTTTAACTAAAAAAAAGCGCTTACAGATTTAACCCGATAAGATATGTGAGAAGCTGTAGTATTAAACTCAATGTACTTGTAGCAATATGGTTTTCGATTAAAGAATAACGTGCATTTGCTAGTTTGAATAAATTTACAGCTCATAGAATTATCACGCCCCCCTAGGGGAGCCCCCCATAGTTTGAGAAATGTTGGGTTAAAAATACATATCGTGACTGAATGCATATGCAAAGAATCTATGCAGTGAATTGTAACTTTGCATTTCTAAACAACATGATGGCTAAAGTTTCTCTACATCCAAGGTTTCTCTACAGAGGCTGAACTAGGATTTTTGAAATATGTAATTTTGAAATGGATTTATTCGCATTTTAATACTTCAGAGCATAGATATTTTGCTAAAACATACTGATAATTACTTAAATTGATAATAACTCTGAAAATAATATGAATTTTTGAAAAAATCTAGTTCATGATCCGTGCAGAAATTGAAGTTATAAATAGGCAAAATGTTATTAATATAGAAGTATTTTCAATTAAAGAATAATGTTTTGAAAATATGTCTTTTTTTTTTCTTTTTTGATAAGGAACTGTATATAAATAATTTTTTAGAGTAATTATATTGTTAAATTAATTATATATGTATATTCTAATTCAAATGACTCTAAATAAAAAAAAAAAAAATACTCTCTTATACTTTTTTTCAAAATCCCGGTTCCAAACGTAGTAAGATATCTTAAAATAAGTAGTTGAGTGAATCTGATTGGAAACGGTTATGCCATTCGAATTTTTCTACTATATTGAGTACGAAATTCATACTAAGTTTTGATTTTCAGTCCATACAACCTTTAATTTCCTTTAATAACCTTTTGAAGCTATGTTTAAATAAATTTCTATATAACTAGAATTATCTCATTCTCATTAAATTATTTCAAGTATGCTTAGTAAATACCTAAATTATTCTTGGTATTATTTATTTAGGAAACACATGTAGATGTCAATTGTGTTAACATCAAAATATGAAAATATTGATTACGTGCAATCCGTTGAATGATTTTCAGTATAGAGATTATTACTTTATTACTGAAAGCAAGAGAAGAACTACTTTTAATTGTAATTAACAAGCGTAAATTAATTTTTGTAGAAATCTTATATTTTATTTTATAATTTTAGCACCATTTTGTAATATTAAGTATTTAATAGTGATACAATACATTTTCTCCGTCAATTGATAGCACATAAACACAAATGTAGCACTAATAGGCATTGACGCCTTAAGTCATGGGCCAACGGGCCCAGACCCAGGGTCTCGACCTCAATGGGGGTCTCGTCTCGTTATCGACACAACTTTAATAGGATCCTAATTTGAAAATTTTCAACGGTCAAATGTTATTTCCAATTGTATTCTCCGAAAAACTAGGAATTTCGGATAATATGTCAATGGGCTTGATTCATCGGATTTCATAGTCACATGATAGTGAAAGCCACGTGATTCTACCCAATCAATTCAAAAACTCATGCGATGTCATAGTCACACGCGATAAAAACTATCTAGTTCTTCCAGCTAATCAGTTCAGGCGCTCCTGTGTTGCCAAGTTTTGCTCTTTGCAGAAACTTTCTCTTAAAAAGTACACATGTATACAAAATGCATTTTATTTAAAAGTATAAACATAAAATACGATTTTTTTTAATTTAAAAAAATCTTTTTGAAGAAATGTTTTTTTTTCCTAACATTTATACATCTTTACTCAAATATGAAATTTGAAATTTTATCTGAGTTTTACAAATAGAACAACAAGAAGTTTAATGTTTGTTTTGAATTCAATGGAAAACACGTGTTTTTTTTTTATCATGTGACTTCATGAATCAAGCCCATTGGCTACATGAGATGACCGTCGTCCATAAATAGGCCTAGGCCTACCACCACACACCCTCATTACGCATTCAGTCAAAAAGTAGCAGTCAGTCGAGCCGGTTTGTGCGATTTTAAGTCATGCACATTTATTTGTTTCGGGTTATTGTTTGTACGAGTATTTGACAATGTATGTTATGCAATATCTACTGTTACTAAATTTGTGTGGGGCCCCAGAGCCTACTTTTACTTAGGGGCCCAGGGCCTCAAGAAGTCTTGCGACGATCCTGCTTATAGGCCATCAAATGAAGTTTTGATAACTTATGGTTCTATTTTAATTACAGAGGCACAATTTTAGTTTATACAGGTATTCTTTCTATATTTTAAGTAAATAAAAAACTTCGAAAAAAGCTTATTAGAAATCGATGCGATGTTTGTCATCTAAGGTACCTTCCACATATCAGCATCAGATAGCATCATTTTGTGTAGCTGTGGCTTTTTCCCTAGATCCCCTAACGTAAGCCTATGAAAACAGGAAACACAAAAGATCCAGACTAATTCAATAATCTATTTTGTGAAGAACAAAGGGAAAAAGAAAATAGGGGAAAAGCTGGAAACCGAAGACGAGGTTAAAAAGGAAGAGTATAAATTCCTTTTTATGTGTACACCCTAGGGCGCTAAAACACCATTAAGAAAGATACCCTTACAAAAAGGGATTTTATGATACTCCCTCAGTGAAAAGGACATGGTTGCGATGATAGGGATTTTCTTTAGTTCGTTTGTCGTCCATATCTTCCTGAAAGATACTATTTTATATTATTAATTTTGGTTCGCACATATATATATACCTTTTTTCTAGCACGTTTATATGTATTCGCGTAATACCTTTAGGTTTTTATTTCTGAATGGAACGTTAAATATATTGTGTTGTGTATATGTGTGTGTGATCGGAAAGTAATTTCTTTTTTTTTTCCGACAGAAGATTTAATTGTATTTTTTCACGCTCAACTCCGCACTTAAACCTCATAATAATTATATGTTTTGAGAGCTGATATAGCATGGTTTACTTGTAAAAATGTGCAATTGATTTTGTGAAGTAGTTTTTGATTGGTTCTCTTTTAAATATGGAAAGTGAAAAGCAGTATTTTTGGCATACTTTAATTTTTTCATATCGAAAAAGTAAAAATGTTGCTCAAATAAGAAAAAAAATTAGCTTATGTGTATGGATAAGATGTATTGGCAGTACCATAGTGCCGAAGCTGGTTAAAAATATTTTGATGCGGCATTTTTTATGTTGAAAATGTATCATGTTCTGTAAGGCCAGTTGAAGCTGAAAAAGACACAATAAAGGCTTTAATTGATGCGAACTGGTGAATAATGAGGTCACTGAAGGGTTAAATGTATTGAATTTAACTGTTCATGACCTATGAAAGACCTTGGTTAAACCTCAAAACATGACATATGGTTTCCATGTTCTCTCACACGAGACAAGAAATCTGTCTCGTCTCATGTAGGCTTTCCTACACCAGGAGGATAAGCAAGAACAACTTTCTTTTGAAACATAGAACGCTTTTTTTTAACTCTAGTACTTATTACTCGTTTGCACATTGCTCCAATGTCCAATTCTTGTAACACTCTTGCTTCTTTTGTAGGTTGGAGAGTGGGAGCACAGAAGCAACCGAGGAATCCGCAAAACCGGAAATTACTCTCGTCAACCAGAAGTATCCTTCGGTCTGAGGAACAAGACATTGGTCATTACAACCATTTTGGTAAGCAATCTAGATTCATTACTTTACCTCTCTATCTCAATTTTTCCCCCTGAAAGAAAAATTTGGGACCTTTAACATATCACTTACACATTCTGGAAATCTTCATCAAACTCGATGTAGATATAGAATAGTCAGGTCATATGGAATACCAAGGTTTTAGCTCTGTTTGTAGCTGCTAATGCGAGGGGAAACCTTGAACTGCAGAAAAGAAAAAACTCTCATAATGTAATGCAGTAAAAGTTGACTGGGAGTTGTTGTAGTACAACTCGATGCAGAACAAAATGTGTTTTTCGATTTTCAAAAGTTACTGCAGGCAAATTTTCAAACAATTTTACTAACTAGTATACATATGACTTGGACACTGAAGTTCATCATAATGTACTTTTAAAGAATTGTCATTTATTTGTCATACTATGGTTGTTTTTTTGCTCTGACCATGTTTTGTCCTTCAGTTTAAAGGTTCATTTTCCAAAGTGACGTGTCGGGTATTATGGAATTCTTAGTTTTCCATAATACCCGACGATAAAGTAAAACCGACTAAATACAAAACAACAAAAAATATACTGAATAAAAATAAAGTTAAAAAATGAGTTTGGAGTATTATATTGAGAGCTCTAAGCAATTGTTATTAAATATACAAATAGTAATATAACGTCGTTTAAAACTCGAGTACATTTTTTAAATCTTGAATTCGTTGGAATTGAAACAAAACATAAACAACAGACAGGAAAGCTGGGTTTTCTTCGATAATGGGGTGAAAGCCCACCATTCTCGTATCATACACCACCCAATATATTCTTTTGATTGTGTGGATTTTCGGGTACAAAAACAATAAAATCTAATTATTAAATAAATAATTAACATTAATTAATAAAATTAATTATTAATAACAAATGCTTAACTTAATTTTACGTACTATATACACATGATTATAACCAATCGAAAAAAATCAATGGCTTTGGAGAGGATCATCCCTCTCCCACTCCCTTGTGTTCGCCCATAAATTACAGTATTTGTATTAAATGCTACATTTGAAATGTTTCACTCTCATAATATTTAAATACCAAATTTCAATAAAAATTCAATTTATTTTCATTTTGAATTATTCTGTAAACATTAAGGAAGTTGGAATACATAAACATTTTGATATTCTTGTGTCTTTAAAATAATTTGTAAGATTTGATATTATTTTTCAGTATACCAAGGGTTGATCAAACAGATAAGGGGTTGTCAAGGGGACAGATCAAACGTTGAACAATGAAAAAATTCCAAATAATACAAAAATTGCCATGATGCACATCAACTAATTTGATCAAAATGCTTTACACACTATCATAACAGATCTCAAAGGGGCATGCATTAGAAATGCAATATATATATTGCATTTCTAATGCATGTCCGTTTGAGATCCGTTCTAGTTAAAATACCCCACCTCATTCTAGTTCTAGCCTTATCCCCCCTGCTTCCTTGTCACCCCTCCCCTCACAACTGGAATTGCAAAATACAACTTGCACTATACAATAAAAATCGATTAACACGAAATTGAAGGGACTGAAATAATTTTTCGAGTTCAAAGAATTCCTTGTTGAAGGATACTGCAAGAAAAGACATATATTCCAGTAGTGCACACAGGAATTTTTCAAGAGGGGGGGGGGGGCCGGGGGGGTAAGTTGACCATGTTACATGCTTCTTTTGATTTTATCAATTTTCGGGAACAAAACACAGTAAAAAACTAATTATTGAATAAATAATTAGCATTAATTAATAAAATTAATAATAAATACTTAGTTAAATTTCACATACTATATACTTAGAATTATAATCAATCGAAAAAAAATCAATGGCTTTGGGGGGGGGTCCGGACCCCAGGACCCTCCCTTGTGTGCGCCACTGATATATTCAATAACATTAAGTTTACTAGAATATATTGTTTTTACATGCACATGTATATATGCATATATTTAAAAAAATTAATGAAACAAATACATTCACACGAACTTAATGAAATTTAACACAAAATTTAGCAAAACTAAACTTTCACAGCTTTCCGTTTCCATCTTCTGTTTTTCATCCGCAGCATTAAGAAGCTCCGTCTTAATTTTTAACGAAATATCAGTTTGCTTTCTCCCTGAGCTCTTTGTCACTGTGCTCGTTAAAAATTCTTCAAAAATGAAAAAGAAAAAACGAGAGCCAAACTCACTGACTTTTACTCACGAGACGATGTACTCGTCACAGAATTTCAAAGCCAATTTGTAAGAGATGGGATGTTTTTGTGCGCCGTTTGTAGGTGTGGAGGGTGAAAGTAGCTTAGATAAACAAACTTGACTCGTGTCGCATGCTATTCCGAGGGTGCTTCAAAGCCAAGTCAGCCTCCTTTCTACGAAATATGTGGCAAACCACCTCTTTTTCATTTCACGCCAATAACGTAATGAACACCCCGGCATCGCAAAGGGCCTAGGATTCTAGGGGGACACAAAGCCTATGTTATATTATGGTCTACCAAACATTTGTAAGATACAGCTTTGAGCTCAAAACCTGACTTTTCATGGGGGCCCTAATAATCTCCTTTACTCTACTGTTTCACACCTCTATTATAACGGCTGTAACCGAGTGCTCAAGGTATTGGATCGTGGCTGGCCTTGTCACGAGTTCGATACCAGTACCACTAAAGACCGACCGCGTTGGGACACGATTCGCGGTAAATCTGTCGAGAGCTCAAAAGTCCTCCCGTTGGTGTGGTGTGGTAGTTAGGAGAGGAGGTGCCAGCTCAGGTGTCGTCCACGTCACTTGACCATGGTTCCAAATTAAGAGCTCCATCGCTGAAAGCCCTCGTGTAGCTGAACTATATTCACTCACTTACTCATTTACACCTCTCTTAAATCTTTCCTGTGTAGCTGGCGTTTTTTGTATTTTGTTCATACCCAGAAGGGAAATCTTTTCGTGTGAAACGATTTCCGTTGCGTATTAAGAGAAAAAAATGGAGATAAATGCATAGTAGTTAATGGGGACCGTTGTATTGCTTCGTGTTAACCGATATTTTGACTTAACCCTCTACCCGGAACATCCGTCTCTCAGACGGGGATCATTTGCTTTGATGCCTGTAGATAACGCTGTGGTGTGATTTTTGAGGTGGGCTACCTTGAGACATCTTCAGTTGGACTCTACCCAGTAAGAGGATCAATTGGTGACCGATTTATGTTGACATTTGTAATTTACATCCAACTAACGCTTTTTTGAGCAATTTCTACAAAAAAATCATTAAATTATTGAAAGAAGACGGTACTTTAGAAGTAAAGGCCTAACTATCGTTATATGGTTAATTTAATTGATACTTACACCGATACGTAAGGGAATCTAGGGTTTCATTCGATAAATTAAATTGGCGGATTTTATCCTATCATCTTTGTCGTTAGAGTCTGGTCAAATAAAATTTTAAAAAATATTATAAGGAATGTGTTATTTTAAAAATATAGTTGACATTTGTTTAAATAAATAGATAGAAATTATTGCGATTTATATTCAATGGGTGTATTTTGTATGATTCGGATAATGCTGAACAAAAAGGCCTAGCGCATTTTGGTTATGGTGGTTGTCTACGTTGTTAAATTGTGTATTTTTTGTTTACAACGTGTACCAATTTGTGAAAATGTCTGTCATGTAATTTTTATTCAGTACCTTTTTGTACAAATCGGGCCTTTTCCCACAGTTAATTTCATAGAGCATTTTACATAAAGTATTAGTTAGAATATTAAAATTTACAGTTTAAAACAGCGGTTTTTAAACTGTAGTCTGTGGACCCCAGGTGATCTTTAGCGGTTTCTTAGGGTTCCGCAAAGATCTCTCATTTAATGCTAAGATGTCTCTCTTTTACAGACGCAGAAACGGTGTTCAAAATATTGGGGGCTAGCGATGCCAAGCTGATACACAAAGGGGGGGGGGAAGGGGCGTAACGAACGAAAGTTTAAGAAAATGTGTCGAAATAGGATTTTCTTCCACTTACATTCTTTTTGTAGTTCACGGATACGAATACATACCTATCAGTGGCGCGCACAGGAATTTTTCAAGAGGAGGGTCAAGGGTCGAAAGTTCACCATTCTCGTATAATACCCCAATAAGCCGCCAAACATATTCTTTTGATTTTGTTGATTGTCGGGAACAAAAAAAAAACAGCAAAAAATAAATTATTGAATAAATAATTAGCATTACAATAGAACGTCTTTTATCCGAACGTTTATTATCTAGAACGTCAAATATCCGGACCAGTTTTTTTTTTTGTCAAGTTCATGTGCTATATATGAATACGTTATCGAACAGTGCAATGCAGATTTAGAAGGTGAAAAATACTTCAAAGACGACCACAGCGAGGAGTTTATTGAATCTGTACAATCAATCCTAGGATTTCAAGAATGCGACGAAGATGTAGAAACCTGGATGGCATGCGATGCAAAAGACTGTGGATTTCAAATGCTAAATGATGACGAGATTGTGACTTCCGTGCAAGAAGAATCCAACCCTGTCGACGATGAAACGGACGAAGACGAGGACAACAACAACAACGAAAGTAGCAAGGGTCCATCAAATGTTGACGCGTTTTCTGCGTTAGAGGCTATGAAGTGCTACGAACAACAATCAGAGTGTTGTCCTGATCAACTAACGCTGCTCAAGAGGATCAGAGACCTTGCAGCGAAAAAAACGAGGGTGTACAATGGTACAGCGAAAAATAAGTGATTATTTTCCACAATAAAGGAAAAATTGCGACATTTTGCACCCATTTTGCCTTTTCTTCAAGCACGTTTCCCACATGTGATGATTTTCAATATTCGAATAGTGTCCGGTTTCATATATTGTATGAATCGCATTCGGTTTTCGGTTATCCGAACAATCGAGTATCCGAACGGTGTCTGTTCCCAATTGATTCGGATAAACGACGTTCTACTGTAATTAATAAAATTAATTATTAATAACAAACATTTAATTTAATAAATTTTGCGTACTATACACATAGGATTATAATCAATCGAAAAAAAATCAAAGGCTGGGGGGGGGGGTTCCGGGCCCGGGGGCCCCCCCCTTTTGTATGTGCCACTGATACTTATTCCTACATATAGTGACATAATGATGTTAATAATTATATTGATAGGATAGAACCAATGTTAAATTCTAATGACCTTCAGGAAACTATGAATGATAAATACAATCCTAAACAACTAGGAGAATCGGCGTCTCACATTTAATGTCTAACATTATTCACGACATTAGTATACTTTTCT
>BMAV01004295.1:24111-78755 GCA_019973955.1 Trichonephila inaurata madagascariensis | reverse complement strand
ATTGATAGTGGTCCGGGTTACGTTATTTCGGTATTATATGTATTGTGTATTTTGCCACCGTAGATTCTCTCGCATATCATATTATTATCTAATCTGTTATTGGGTTGTAAGTTAAGATTTTAATAAAGTCAAATTAAGATCATGGCAGCTTCTAGTTCTTCATTTATTCCTACACCTCTAGCTCACGCTGATAATCTAGGAGAAGGGCACCCGAGAGGAGCGCTCTTACACAGTCTGGTGCATTCCCTTGACTGCATCCAGCGGGAAAGATCGGAGATTGAAGAGCTGAAAATAGGAGTCGTGGACACAATAAGAATTCAGACATGTTATTTTTAGAGTTGAGTCGAAATAAACGCGTCAAAGAAATTCTCGTCGATTCTTAACCAGGAGAGATATTGCAGCGAGCTTACATCCCCCGTACGTAAAAGAAATCGACAGACTTGGTGGCAAAGGAATCCTTGCGTATAATGGCATAATGTGGTGCAGCCGATCACCACTGCACCTTTTTTTATGCGGGTATTGTCAACTTACAGCGCTATAGGGATGAGATCCTGGAAGCCTATGTGTGGTGTTTCTGCGTGCTTTATAGCCAAACTACATTTTTATGGATGATAATACGCGGCCATACAGAACTCACATTGTTAATGAATTTCATGAAAGAGCGGATATTCACCGTATGGATCTCGAGGTCTCCGGGTCAAAATTCTGTTGAATATGTTTGGGATGGTCTAGGAAAAGCCCTTCCCCGGCATAGCTCTCCTCCCAGTATCCCAAACGCATTAAATGTCCCGCTTTTGGAAAAATGAGCTTTGTTGCCACAAATACTTACTGACATCCTCATAAATAGTATGGTGGCTTGTTGTGAAGCCTTTGTGGCCGCGGTAGCCGAGTGGTATAGTATCGGATCATGGCTTGTCACGAGTTCGAGCCCAGTACCACTAAAGACCCGCCGTGTAGGGCAGCGATGCACGTTAAATCTGTCGAGAGCTGAAACGTCCTCCCGTTGGTGTGATATGGTAGGTGGTCCACGTCACTTGACCATGGTTCAAAATTACGTGGTCCGTTGCCAAGAGCCCTCGTGTAGCTGAACAGTGCGACGTTAATATTCAATCAATCAATGTTGTGAGGCCTGTATAGCAGTTCACAGGGGTTACACTCCATGTTAGACAGACTTTTTATGGAGGCTGTTGTTGTCGCCGCCCATACGGTATAGTGGTTAGCGACGCTAACTACTGTGCCGTTGGGCCTGGGTTCGAATCTAGGAGAAGACATGGATGTTTTTTTAAATATACAGTGCCTTGCAGCATGGGGGGTGCTTTAAATAAACTTCGAGCCGCAAGTCCTCTCGTGAGGCTGGTGGATGGGAAAGAGAGTTGGGTGGCCCCTGACCACCCCTAGGGTATTCTACCTCAAAATTGGGGTGAAACCGAGCTAAATCGTTCTGTCACCAGTATGGTGCTCAAAGCTACGGCTAACGACAGGCGTCACTTAGCCCTTTGCCATGATGAGTTTCGTGGGCTATGATCTGGTCTTTGCGGATATGGTGGCATTAGTAACAACAACAACATGATTTCTCACTTTTTGATATGACTAGAATCTCAATTGACAATGAAAATATTTTCCATATTGTTATGTTGCTATATTCTTTCTGACATTGCAATTGTCTCTATGCCAAATTTCGTGACAACATGGTAAATAGTTCATCAGTTTTCACTTACTTTATGCTTGTGACCTTAATTTTGGGCATGAGTATATTATTCCAGTACGTAAGGAAAAAAAGCAAGTTTTCTACTTAAGAAAACTCAATGTGAGTAAGAACTTCATTAATGATGCTTCAAAATAAATTTATATGATCAGATTTATGAATACATATGAATGAATGAGAATTTCACTTTGCGAATGTTGCTATAGTTAAGCCAATTAAAAAACGAGATAAAAATATTGATAAGTTTTTCTAGGGAATCTCTCTTACTTTCCCGAAAATTATCTAAAAAAAAACAAATAGTCTCATGATTAGCGCTTTGTTGTTGGTTTTTTTAAAAATTATATTAATTGCCTACGTTAATATAAACTAAGATTTTCTCAACTTTTTCTACGTTTGATTTCAGCAAAATATTCGATTTGTAATTCTCTGAAATGGGTTTATACTTAAAAGCTCTTGCAATAAAAACAAACAATAAATTCCAAGTTTTATTTTTTCTCGGTTATAAGGGTTTATTATACAATTTAACAAATTGCAAGAATTTTATCGATTGATTGTGTGATTGATTGAATACTAACGTTGCACTGTTCAGCTACTCGAGGGCTTTTGGCGACGGACCACGTAATTTTGAACCATGGTCAAGTGACGTGGACGACACCTGAACTGGCACCCTCTTCTCCTAACTACCACTCCACACCAACGGGAGGACGTTTCAGCTCTCGACAGATTTAACGTGCATCGCTTTATCGGTTAACGGAGGGTCTTTAATGGTATTGGGCTCGAACTCACAAGAATTTTATTGAAAAGACAGTATACACTCAGCAATATTGTGTGTCTAAATTTCACTCTTAGTTCGCCGTTGCAAACGTAACTGATTCAATTCCCTTCCATTTTTACGTTTGAAACTGTGTTAGAAAAATATTTTGTGACATATTCCTTATCGTTTAAAAGGTGCATTTTTATTCAGTTATTGAATTTATTTCAACTCACTGAAATTTTCAAAATTTAATCCACCATTTTGCCGATTTCTTGCAAAACGCGCAACGGATGAAATTTTCACTGCTTTTAAATGTTGTTATGTTTATGCCTGAATTTTTAAAGTTTGCCTTTGTTCTTTGCTAGGCAATCCAATATAGTCTAGTTTATAAAAATCTGGGGTTCTCGAAATGTGAGGGTGTTGACATGGAGTTGGTATTTCAACAACTCCCACCTGTTTACTTTAAAATATTGATTTTGATTAATAGTTCACTATATACATGTGTATCCTTAGCCCATAAAATCAATATTTCTCATGATGCACAATAATTATACATCGGCTACATTATTGTATTCGACAGCGTCCTTCGCTCATCTCTTTCATAAATATTTTCTTCCTTATTATCCCGTAGCCCAGTGCTTCTCAAACTTTCAATACTTGCGACCCAATACTCAATCATAATTTCTATCGCACCCCCCTCCATACAATAACAATGTATTGAATTCACACACACACAATAATACTATACTTTGATGTTGAAGCTGCTACCATTGTATATAAACGTCTTGCTCAGTCAAAACGTTAATATCCCCGGACGTATATATACGACGTATGATCTTTTCTGTTCATATTGCTTTCCATAAAATTATTCCAAAAGCTTTGGAATGGAATAAAAGATCCTTGACTGTGTTTGCAAAGGATTTGCTCACTTATTTCTTTTCTACCCATTTCTCCCAATTATCGCTTACATGGAAGGTTGTATTGGAAAGCGTACAGCGTACCTTCTTATCAGAAGTTAAAGAGAGGATTAATTTTATAAACCGTACAAATTATTAAAATAAGTGTTAATTTTTGTATATGTATGATGTTATACAGGACAAGCCCATGGGGCTCTACTGGTAATTTCTAAACTTTTTCTTAACTTAGTATAGACAAATTAATTATCAAATACATTGTGTAGTACTGATACATTTATAAATATATTACATCAGAGTAGTTGTGTATTTTATTTTTTATTATGCTAGAATATATTTTGTTTGTTTACTTTCAGTAAATTAATAATTTTTTAAAATAATGTTTTATTTTCTACTTTTCAATATGCTCGCGCCCCCCTTTCAGGTTTATCACGCCCCCCTAGGAAGGCGTGCCCCACAGTTTGAGAAACGCTGCCGTAGCCGCGTTAGCCTATCGGTCATGATCATTGACTCAGGGTGGGCGTGTTTGGAGTTCGATCCTAATGTCACTGAACATTCGGTGCGCAGAGGGACTAATGCACATTAAATTTGTCTAGGTCAGTGATTCCCAAAGTGGTCCCTACGGACCTTCAGGGGTCCCCAATATTGTTCAGCAGGGCTGTGAAAAAAATTACATTGATTTGGAGGTTCTTGAACAACATCGAGGGTCCACGCAAGGTTAAACATAAAATTTAAAAAAAAATTGGATCCATTTTTATTTTTATAGAAATTTAAATAACTAACAATAATTCACTTGGATATTCCCGACTGGGTGTTTAACCCTTTTGCGCATGGACAACCTCATATCTCAAATACAGATGAATCCATACTGAGACATAGCCATCCTGGGATGACCATGTCTTGCCGGTTCCGCGTAAGCTAGAGGTGTGGGATTATCAAAATGAAGAGACATAATTCTTAATACAACTTTTATTAAGAGTAACTTATAATACTTAAATTCAACTTTGACAAATATAATTAGAGTGAGAGTCAAGCCCCAAATTAAATCACGTATTTAAGTCAGATCACGCAATTAGATCCTCTATCTCAATTATCCTAAATAATCCTGTTATCTAATTACTTATATCTAATATTACCTTTTCCAGTCTGGTCCCTTGACCTAGAGAATATAATCTATAACTTTATCTATGAAGATTCTTGATCCGCAATGCAGCTAATTCTTGACTGCTTATTCTTGGTCCGCAAGATTTCACACTAAGCTTTGTCACGCTATTGATCAGAATGATTCCACACTACAACCTCTGAGCCTGCTACGCTATGCTATATATGCTATCGCTATCTCTAGGTTTGCCGCGCTATCCTTTTATACTATATCTCATTTACATATTCGATCCGTTTCTCTTCTTGGTATTGGGTTGGAAAGGTTTTGCCATTAATCGTGGCCGTCAAAGAACATAGGAGTTATGTTAATCAGAAAGACGCGAGAGACGTCACAATACTAATACAGGAACATCTTATTAAAGTATCCACAAATGAGGGATGTAAACCAATGTTTGAACAAGGATACCACACATTCTGGTTACAAAAAGAGATCCCAATTTTATATCCTGCATTATGTGTTATTCTACAGAAGTTGTTGATTACTTTACCGCTTTCTTATTAGGTAAAACGTGAATTCAGTGCCGTTGTAAACCTAACCACGAAAAAAAACCCGACTAGAAATTAGTGTTTGTGGGGGATTTGCGGTTGTTATTTACAAACACATTGAGACGAACATAAATACACTCATAACATCTGATAAAATTCATCCAAGTCACTAATTTTTTTAAATTTTATTTTAAACAAAAGTTGTAATTTCAATAGCTAATTCTTCAACACAAAATGTTTTTTTTTTAATTTGTAATTTTTATACTATGCATTTTTTGTAGCTTTTTCATTTGGAGGTCCGTGGACAAGTTTTGTCCATAAAAATATACCTGTGGAAAAATTTTGTGCATAAAAATCTGTCGGTGGACAAGTTTTGTCTATAAAAAGGGTTCCATCTTTTTAAAAAATTATTTTGAACCCCTGGTCCAGTCCATTAATTCTCCTATTGGCGAAGTGTGGAAATTCAGAGTGGAGATGCCAACTCAGATGTCGTCATGCCACTTAAACCCTGATTAAATATTTCGAGGGTCATTGCCAATAGCTCTCGAGTTACTTTACAGTGCGACGATACTAAACACCTCTTCCATATTATCCGAATTCATTTATAGGACCGAACGTTTTATTTAATGTCATTAAATATCTAAAAAATTTTATAATTCAAAAGTTCGTGTTTAATTGCATAAAAACTTTTTTTTTTGCGATCCTTTTGAAAACCAAATGTTTTCGTAAGCTATATTTTTCAATTCCTACTATTAGCTCACACACACACTGTATATTTATCTTGGTGGAATTTTCAATCGTTAATAAAATACATTTTAAAGCGCTCAATTGAGTTGAAATTTTATATACACCATTATTTTGAATGAAAATACAGTAATTTAATTATAATTAATAAAAATTAATTTATTAAAATTAATTATTCAAAGAATTACAAATACAGCCACGTTGGCATCATTTTTGGCGACTTAGCGACCCTTTTAGCGACTTGTGTCTAAACATGAAAATGTTTTTCTCTCACTTAAAAGCGCTCGTTTGAGCTGAAGTTTTCTATACACTATTGCTTTGGGTAAAAATACGATTATTTAATTACAATTAATTGAATGAAACTAATTATTTAAAGAATTACAGATACAGCCCCGTTGGTTTCATTTTTAGAGACTTGGGTCAAAACTAAAAGATTTTTTTTTTCGAATTTTAAAGCATTCATTTGAACAGAAATTTTTGATGACAATAAGATATTTTAATGATAATTAATAAAAATTAACTGCCACTTAATTTTGTGATTCTGTCATATGTATATACATATTCATATTAGTTGTACCTATTTAATAAAAAGTAGCTAAGAGAGATAAAATGTTTCTTTGTTGATCTAAAAAGGAATTGACTTAATTTTTTTGATGTGTAACATCTTTCCTCTTAGTTGTTGGATATTTGTGGGAGTGATTTCGTGGAAAGGGATGGATGTGTGTAAGAGGATGTGACGTAAGCGCGCGCTACTTGATTTGACGAATGAGAATGCGTGGCTGTGTCTTTTCACTACCCTCGCATGGGAATCCAACTCTAGTTGCCTTCACGCACTCGAGTGCTTGACTCTAAATTCGTTAGTCACGATATTGGGGACATAAGTGCGGCAGAATGCTTATTTGAAAATGGACAAACAGTGATTTCGGTGGTCGTATACATTTCTTCGAATTAAACGGTTAAAATAAATTAAAGATTTCCTGCATTTTGTACTTTCACCATATAACGGAGGTGGTTCTGCTCTTTTAAAAAATTATCACTCGCTTCCCCTGATTTTGAGTGATGATTTTAACTTTAACTTCAGTTTGCTAAAAGCTGAGCCACTCATAGCTTTTATGGATGATGAACTCAAGTTCGAAATGAACACAAATCAAAAGGTTTCGACTGCTAACAGTGATACTGTTATTGACGCTGTTTTTCAACGGTTTTTAAATACTTTGAAATCACAAGTATATGTGTCATATTTTAGTTATCATAAGTCTATTGTCTCCGCTCTTCCCCAATTTGAACAAGAATTAATTTTGATAAAATATTGCACGCATTACTCCTTTTGTTAATTAAGTACAATTTTCATTAAAGATATAATTATTCGATTGAAAATTATTTCCAATCATACCCGATTTTTTCTCTCATATTATTTTCATGAAAAAAGTTAATATTGCGTATTTACCAAGATAACATGTCAGATGTTACACATCATATGCGACTACTGTAAGACTCGTTTCTTTTTTTTTATATATATTACTTGTTTTATCTCAGCTTTCGTACTTTTGAATGTACTTTATTATAGTTATAATCATGCCAGTAAGATTATTGTCCGTGATACAATTATAATGCTGTAGCTTATAAACAATTTTTATAGAGGTTTAGTACTTTATTAGTATTTAAATTTTACAAATATTTACAAATTATAACTTCCTTCCAGGAAAAAAAATCCGGTACATGTAATTCCCTAACGAAAAGAAATAAAATTCGATATTGATTAAGGGAGCATTTTTTGCAGCATAAAAATAGACAAAAAATTAAGTCAATTCATACATTCTAATTGTAGTGGAATATTATTCTTTTCCCGCTCCTCAACAAATAAACTTTCTCACTACAAAACGGTAACTCTCCGAGAGAATTCTCAATGTACTTAATTAGCTCCTTTTTATATTTTTGTTTTGATAAATGGCGTAAAAATTCTAATTGTTATTCTTAAAGAAGTTTTCTTACCCTTTTCGTTAAAATTCAAGACAAAAAGAAATTGAATAATGATTCTCTAAAGTGGTCTTTCGAAAGATAACACGTTTTAATACTGAAGATTTGAAAGTTGTAATTCTCTAAAGAATGAATAAAAGTTAAAGCTTTTAAAATTTAGGAAACATAAAAATTTTTGTATTTATATGAAGAAATTGTGAGTAGCAATGAAACATATTTTTGTTTTCATGTCAATTAATTTGTTTTTCAGAGGAAAATTATAGGAAAAACTTTCTTTTTTTTCTAATTTTTTCTTTTTAACTCTTTATGATTTTCTCTATGAAAAGTTACAAAAATATAGCCAGAACAAATAAAGCAAATAAAAAAAATGTGTTTTATTGCATTTTGAATCTATTCTCTATCAGATCTACTGTACTTAGAAAGTGCATTTTATTTACACTCAGCAAGTAATCTCTTTATTTATTTTTACAGCGATCAACAGGGCCGGTTTTAACATTCCCGGTGCCGTAGGCACTTTATAGCTACACCCCCTATTTCCAGAGCACCCCCTTCCTCCTTCAGTTCTTACTTTTCCTGTTTTTTTTTAAGAGGGATTTTTTCTTAACTTTCTTACTCTGTTCCTTTTCTTTGTTTCATCTTACTTAATAGCATCACAGATCCCCTTCCCCCCTTTTGTAAATTAGTAGAGTAATTTAATGAAATCGTTTGCAACTATAGTATAGAATATACATAATTGTATGAACTATTTTAAACTTGTTAACTATCATCTTTTTCAACGCTTATCGCTTTATTTTTTTTTAATTTTTGGCATCCTAATTCTTTGTTGAGTCACTGTCATTACACTTGCTAAACGAAGATTTCCTTCGAAAAAGGAATGATTTTTTTTTTTTTGAGAAAATCATTAATAACCTCAATCAATTTCCATTGTAATATCATTTTGAATGCATAACAACATCAAACTCTTAAGGTATCCGACTAAGTTCGGAACCGTGATTTTGCAAAAGCGTATAAATGGATAATATTTATGATATTTAGTGTCACTTAGATTAGAAAATGTATATAAAATGTTTTTAAGAACAGTATTACAATAAAAAATTATTTAAATACAATATTTAAATAAAAAATGTGGATAGAATGACCCATTTTCAAAATATTCTCCTTTTGTGAAAAATGCTTCTATTAAAATAATATTTCGCCTGTATATAGCTCAGACTTCTGTACAGAGACTCAAATAAAATTTTTGAAATATATAACTTATAAGTGGGTTTATCCATGTTTTACGACAACAGAGGGAAGCAATTTTAAGAAAAAAAAAACGCCCATAATTATTTCAATGGGTTGCAACTCTGAAAATATTGTGAATTTTTCAAAAATCATAGTTGAGCCTCTGTACAGACGTCTGAGCTATATACAGGCAAAACATTATTATAATAAAAGCATTTTTCACAAAAAGAGAACATTTTGAAAAAAAGGTTATTCTAAGTTAATTTTTTGCCGAAATATTGTATTTAAACAATTGTTTTTGTCCAAATGTCCTCAAAACAATTTTATACATGTATTCTAATCTAAGTGACACTAAATATAATGAAAATTATCCATTTATGCGCTTTTTTAAAATCACGGCTCCGAACGTAGTCGGATACCTTAAGCTTTTCATTTCCACAGTAGATCTTATTTCAGTCTTCACTTTCTTCAGGGCAGAACTGTTTCTCTCACGATTCGCTAGGCGGTGGTATGTTTGCTGTAAATTTAACTTTTTTCTCTTTTTACTCAGAAATTTTTTGCGCCCTAAATGCCCAGCGTGCCTAAATGGAAAAGCGTCCCTAGCGATGGAACAACTAGAAAACACACTGATGTCCCTTTAGTTGTGCTTTAAAGTCGATGTTTTGTTATTTACAGGGCCAATTCAACGCGGATGATAGCAGTGATGTGGTGGTTCTTCACCCTCATCATGGTCTCCTCGTACACGGCCAACCTGGCAGCCTTCTTGACCGTTGAAAGACTCGCTTCCCCCATTGAGAGCGCAGAGGACCTTGCCAAACAGACCACAATACCCTACGGGTGTGTCGCCTCTGGTTCGACACAATCATTTTTCAAGGTAAGCAAGCAATTACAATTATTACTTGAAAGTTACAAGAAGTCGAAACAACATTTTGGTGAACTGACTGACATCAGTTTCAGTTTCAGTTGAATTAACTTCACGATACGGATACAAAATTATTTATTGTATAAAGAGTTAGCTAAAAGATTTTGGAGTAGAAAAGATTGTGAAAAAACGTGTTAAAAAATCGCAGATTCACACACGCCGAATTTCCACAGAAAGAACAGAATAAAGGGGAATAACATTCTAGTGTGAACGCATTTTCAATAAATGAATTTGTAATAATATTACTGAATATAATAGGATTTTTTTAACTAAAGTTAATACTTCAAAAAAAAAAAAATCATAATGATGTAAAAGAAATCATAATAGCATTTTACTAGTTATAAAAAATAAAAAAAAAAATTATAATAAGAATAGGGAAAGTGAATTTCTTTTTTAAATATTTGATAGGAGGAGCGTAAATTCTGTCCTCATAACAGCTGACAAACTCCCGTTGTACAAATTATATAACTGTTCATACTCATTGCTCAGATTATAAAAATAAAATTTACATGTATTATGCATTTATATTTATTTGTTCGCGGGCCCAGTGATCGGATGGTAGAATATCGCGCTTCCCCACCGCAGGTCCGGGTTCTATTTCCTGAGTAGGCAAGGTCGACTCAGCCTTTCATCTTTACTGAAATGGGTCGATAAATGAGTACCAAGCTTTCTTGGGGGACTTAAAAACTGGGAGTATCGCTTCAGTCTCACCACCTGATCGGGACATTTGCTCATGCACCTCAGCACCCAACGGTCACGTAAACTGGGATGGGCACAGTAGGTCCTGGCTCTCATGGGCTGTTGCGCCACTGAGTTTGATTTAAATCTTTGTTCTTTTCTACGCAAAATTAGCTTTTGGCGCTGCTTCTCTTCAGTTAGATTCATCACTGAAGTTGCGTTGTCTAGTATTTCATTAATAAAGTCCTCAGATTTTACTAAATATGCAGCTTTTGCAGCTTCCTGGAAGGTTGAGTATTTATTTCAATTTGTTCTTAATAAGTCTTCGCATGAGACAACGCATATCTTCTCACGTAACCATTCCAGTCCGAGCAATCTTTGCGATATTTTTTCCACGTGAGTTGGCAATAATGTACTATCATATCTGTATTGGTGACATTTGTGGAAACGAAGCATATGAGTGTCAATTCAGAGCGTGCAATTCATTCAATGAGTGTCAAACGCATGTGAAATCGAGATTGCCAACTTGGCGAGTTATTTTGAATGTTGGTATTCTTGCAATAGTGCGTAGTAAATTTATTGCAGCATCACGAAAAAGTTTTTTTTTTTTATTTAGAGAGAAATAAAATAATTTTTTAAAGTAAATAAATGCTTTGAATATATTTTTTCGCGAATTAATTAAAACACATCAATTAAGAAAATTATTGAAAGTCGTTAAATTAGCCAGATTGTATTGAATCTTTAAAAACTAGTTGGATCGAGTTCCAAATATTATTCAAATTTACAACTTTCTGTAGAAAACAGTTTAAGGCTGTGTGTATATCTATAATATTATATTTATTTAGTATGTATAATATAGTTGAACTGTGTGTTTGTGTAAAGCTGCATTATTTTCAAAAGTGTATGAACTATTATTATTATTATTCACTGAAAACTTATGACAGTCATGGTTTGAAATTGGAAAACTATTACAGTGATATTTGAATTTAAAAAAAAAAGGATTTCCATGAAAAATCATTCACATGGCAGTTTTTTTATGTAATTAAAAAACTTCATCATAGATATTTTAAAATCTTACATCACACGAGATGAAAATGAGCCCAATTATGTATTAACAATTAACCTATTTTGACCAGTTAAATAAAGAAGTTGTATATATATTTTGTGTCTTCAAAGCTTTTATGTATGAACTTGTAAATTTTTCTTTCATTTCTCTTAAGAAAACTACTGTGTACATTTCATGTTTCTAAAATACATATAAAATTATAAAAAAAAAAAGTATTTTCTCTGTACTGATTTCTTTTTTCTCCTAGATTTTTATAAGTTACTTTTCAACACTTTTTTAAAGGTTTGACTCGAAAGTCCCTTGAAATTTGTAATACATTCGAACCTGTTTTTGTGCGGTCTTTTTTTATGCGATTTCCTTTTTGTGCGATTTTATTTTTGAGCTATATTTTTTTATGCGGTGTATGAATGTCAATGACCTTAACGCCACTGTAATGTTTTCTATCTGTTTACTAGTGACGTAATGGAGAATGTTAGGACCTCCCCCCTCCTCCCTGAAAGTCAGGTTCTGCCTTTAATATTTTATAAATTCAGTAAATCGGTATTTAACGTAAATTAGAAGGGCCCCTAGAGTCCTGCCCTCTCCCGTGATGCGTGGGTGTACGTTACGCCACTGAAATGTAGACACTTCAAGACGCTCTGTTCATTCGTTATAACTAGTCTCCCGACAATGCGCATTCGGTTGCTTTTTCTCAACGTTCCAGAAGCCCGCGCTTGATTGAAGACGAAACTTTCAATGACAGTGACATTATCATTATCGTCGACTGATTTCGTAAAATCAGAGCATGTCGCCAAATGATGCGATATACTGCTAATAATGAAAACCATTCCCGTGTACGTTCGAACACAGGAATAATAACGATGATGACATTTGATAACTCTTTTTGAATTGAAATTTAGTTTGGCGAAATTTGTGTGTGTGTCGACGATATGATACGTAGGTTTTTCCAACCACAATTAAGTTGCAAATATTCATCTTTATAATTGAATTCATATACCTAAACACACATTTTACCACGACACAAACTGTAGTTCAAAGCAACTTTATTTTGTTTAAAATAAAACATTTAAGTTTCGTTTTTTATTTATTTTCATTTTCTCGGTCCATGGCAGGAATCAGAGTTTCCCACCTACAAGCGCATGTGGTCATTCATGGAATCTCAGCGTCCTGACGTCTTCACGGATAACAACCAAAAGGGAGTGGAAAGAGTGAAGAAGGGCAACTACGCATTTCTCATGGAATCCACCACGATCGAATTCATTGTAGAACGCAACTGCGACCTCACTCAGGTGGGAGGTTTGCTTGACTCCAAAGGGTACGGAATTGCGACTCCCCACGGTAAGATGTTCAATGACCCCTTTAAACAAAGGTTTTATGTGAAAAGCTCTTCCTTCTAATAAATCGCTTAAAATTTTTTCACGGCCCTTAATTCGTGCGTGAAGGAGGGTTTGAAGACGAAGCAGTAATGATCTTAGAAGAACTAATTTTAATGAGCCTTTAACACCACGAAAAATGCACTTTTAAAACTTAACTTTGGGAACAGTAAGAAATCTTAACCTATAATCAGATGACTAAATCCTCGAAACTACTTATCTCAGTGTTTCTCAAACTGTGAGGCGCGCCCCCTTGGGGGGGCATGATAACTCTACGAGGGGGGCGCAAGCATATTGAAAAGACGAAAACAAAAGGTTATTTAAAAATTACTAATTTACTGAAAGTAAGCAAAAGTAAAATAGTTTCTGATATAATAAAATATAGAATACACATTTACACCGATATAATACACTTATAAATGTATCAGTACTGTACAATATATATTTTATTATTAATTTAACAATACTAAGTTAAGAACAAGTTTGATAATTTTTAATACTTTTATGCTTAATTTTTAATGCTTAATGATAATCAATGCTATTATTTAGCTGATTAAAACCTATAATCGTTTAATCAACAAATAGGGGTGAGTTAGCCATAACTATTAATTATAAATGTTACTAATCTGAGCGTCCGAAAAATGCACAGGTTTCGAAAATTTGTTATGCTCCTGACAATAAGATTACAAGTCTTATACTAAGATACGTAAATATTCCACAAAGTATCCTTCACAGATATAAATTAAACTATCACTATGTAAGATTTTCACTACGAATATCATCTTTGACCTCATTTAAGGTATCCTCCCCTAAAATCATAGTTTTTTTTTTTCAAGAATTTACTAATTTTTTTTTAGGATTTTATTTTATAGCCCATCTTATTAGCTTAATAAAAATACCAAGTGTTTTATTTTCCATTCACTAGAGCAAAAACTACAAGTGTTTTAGTGAAAGCAGATGGCATAACTTAACACAAGATGTCAAACTTTAAAATGCGTTTTACTCGAAACGCGTTTTTTTCGAAAAACTCAAACGGGGACAGCGATTGCTCAAAGAATTTTGAAAATAATTTGCTGAAATTTATTGTGTATGCTTTGTATAGCACTAGAAATGTTTGGACCATCAGATTTATCAATTACTGTTTTATTTCAAAATTTGCAGTCTTTTATGTGAATATAATCACTGTTTCTTAAAGCAATTTTATATAATCACTAAGATAAAGTGCTCTAGTGTTCGTAAAAACTAAAATATCTCTTATCCTGAAGGTCATTTGAAATATGAATAACAAAATAACACATCATATTTGAAAAATTGAGAATTTGTTTGTAAAATTTTTGTATAGAGTGGGCCCCGTTTATGTAATTTTTTTGTATATTTTCACCAGTCTTTCCCCCATTTAATAATATTAATTTTTTTTTCTGTTTTTTTTTCAATTTTAGGTTTTTTTTAAAAAAATATACTAAATAAATCTAAAAATCACAAAAAAAAAACAACCCATATCTCCATTTTTTCAGAAAAAAAAAGTTGTCACAAGTAGTCGGATAAACTTACTTTTAAATAATGAGACTTATTCACATACACGCGCGCGCCGCGTTGTGTCATGATTCCTTCACAGGAAGAAATGATTAAAAATCAAATCATATCAGAAAAGGTTTTTATCCCATTGACTATTAGTTGAAGGCATTAAGAGAACCCGTTATAAGATGGAGGTCCCCAAAATCCAAAGCCTTGAGTATGCCATTACTTGAATTGCAAACTTTAAATACGACATATTTTGAATCATCTCTTTATTATTAATTTCACAGTCTTCAAAATCTTCCGAAAAAAACCCCCTTTAGAGATGAGATACGAAAGATACAAGAGGAGTACCTTTCTTGATATAGAAGTTAATTCTGGGAGTCGGCAAACTTAAGCACTGGCGTGCCAAACCAATCTACCAATATGATTCAGCGTGAAACATATTAGGACATTTTTGACTTATTTCGATTCCCGCGAAAATACATGCAGAGTTAGAGAATAGAGATCAATAATACAAATTTATTATGCATTAATTTTCTATCACACACATTTGATGTTTCTTAAGGTATCCGACTATGTTCGGAACCGTGATTTCGCAAAAGTGCATAAATTCATAATTATCATGATATTTAGTGTCACTTAGATTAGAATATATATATAAAATGGTTTGAAGGACATTTTGACAAAAAATTATTTAAATACAACATTTTGGCAAAAAACTAACTTAGAATAATATATTTTCAAAATGTTCTCCTTTTTGTGAAAATTGCTTCTATTATAATAATATTTTGCCTGCATACAGCTCAGACCTCTCTACAGAGACTCAACTAGAATTTTTGAGATATATAACTTAGAAGTTCGTTTATCCATATTTTACGACAGCAGAGGGGAGCAATTTTAAGAAAAAAGCGCCAATAATTATATATATATATTTCAATGGGTGGTAATTCTGAAACTAATGTGAATTTTTCAAAAATTCTGGTTGAGTCTCTGTAGAGAGGTCTGAGCTATATACAAGCAAAATATTATATAATAGAAGCTGTTTTCACAAAAGGAGAACATTTTGAAAAAAGATTATTCTAAGTGAATTTTTTGCCAAAATCTTGCATTAAAATAATTTTTTTTTTGTCAAAATTTTCTTAAAACAATTTATACATGTATTCTAATACAAGTGACACTAAATGTCATGAAAATTATCCATTTATGCGTTTATGCATAATCACGGTTCCGAACGTAGTCGGATACCTTAACATAAAATTAAATAGCGTAAAATATATTTATTTCTTAAACAAAATTTTTAAAAAATTAAAATTGTTCATATAGTAAGTATATTTAGAACATCTTTAGTAAAATAAGAAATAGGCAACATAAGGTATAAGTATTTCCCTTCATTATAGTTAAATAAAAATATAAATAAATTTTTTTTGACGAGTACCTAGCACACGCACTAATCTACTTTCATAACACAAAATCAAGGGAATATTTTGTGACTTTCAATTTGACAGGATTCTGAACATTCAGTTGCTAAAACAATATCTTTGCGAACTCGAAATATCTTTCATACGAGGAAAGATTTTTTTTACTTAGATCTTTAAAACCAAAAGTGAAAGGCAGATCACATACAATTTTTCTCTCTTCTAATAATTAAATCTCTCCAGCAATGACATTCAATAATTTATAAAATAGTTATAAATTTATTTTTGCAATTATCTTTCAGATTTTTTTTGTAATTCCGTAAATGTCCGTAATTCTGAAGATGTTTGTAAAACAAGGTCCATTATAAATTTATCTTAACTTCCATCTACTCAAATATTGACCAATTTGTAGAGTAGCACAGATTGCTACTGAGAATTATACTGCGTGCCACATGTAGCACGCATGCCATAGGTTGCCGACCTCTATTCTGGAGTAATTGATTGAATGACGATAAAAAGATTGCAAGGGCAATTTAGGAAAAGATTTGATTAAAAATTATTCTGTCCATTAAAATTTTTTAAAAAGAACTAGTGAGGTAAAAAAAAATAAGACTGTGTTTCATTTATGAGACAATTCAGGATCTCATAAACAAACACAAATGTATATAAGGAACACATAAAAATGTCTGATATAGTAGTATGCTTTCATTGAATTAAACAGAACAAAAATGTGTGTTTCTTCTATTCCCCAGGCTCACCGTACCGCACCCACATGTCCTCGGCCATTTTGAAACTTCAAGAAAATGGCAAGCTGCATGTGTTGAAGGATCTCTGGTGGAAGAAAAAGCGACTCAGCCAAAAGTGTGCCAAGGATGACACCACAAGTTCAAGTTCAGCTTCCGAGCTGGGCCTTGCTAATGTCGGAGGAGTGTTTTTAGTACTCATTTGTGGCGTCTTCCTTGGATGTATCATTGTAGTCTTCGAGTTTGTGTGGAAATCCAGAAAAGTACCTAGTGAAGAGAGGGTAAGGCCACTGAGGAATTATTATTTATTATTTGATTATACTTCTAAAAAAATTAAATTTCGTTACTGTGTACCAAATTAGTGTGAGAAGTGTGATTAGATTCTAAATCTAATAAAATTATCTCTTTTTGACAGGATTTATGGAATCATATGATCACTAAATTTAGAGCAAAAGTAAATTATGATATACAGAGTGGTCTCAAATTCATGGTACAAACTTTAAAGGTAGGGAAAAGACATTGTAACAGCCATTTATTCTATAGGAATGTGTGGGCTCAAGTGACGCGGTGAGGCACAAACACAAAAAATAAGAAACGAAAGGAAAGACAAAGTGTTTATTGAAAGCGTCGTTGACAAGTGAAATAATTACAATAACTGTTCAGCACTTTAACTATGAAAGTCAGCTGCAGTGACATTGCTGTATCGCCCACTGACAGTCGGAGAAGATAGTCTGCCGTATTAAAGCTTGAACTCGCTGAAAGTGGAAGTGATTTTCATTTATGGTATCCGACTACGTTCGGAACCGTGATTTTAAAAAATTGCATAAATGGATAATTTTCATGATATTTAGTGTCACTTAGATTAGAATTCATGTATAAAATTGTTTTAAGGATATCTTTTGACAAAAAAATATTTAAATACAATATTTTGGCAAAAAATTAACTTAGAATAATCTTTTTTTCAAAATGTTCTCCTTTTATAAGAAATGCTTCTAAAATAATTATATTTCACTTATATAAAGTAAAGACTTCTCCAGAGAATCTGAAGTAGGATTTTTGAAAAATTCACATTATTTTCAGAGGTACCACCCATTGAAATAATTATCGGCTTTTATTTTAAATTGCTCCCCTCTGTTGTCGTAAAATATGGATATCCCACGTCTAAGTTATATATTTAAAAAATTCTAATTGAGCCTCTGTAGAGAGGTCTAAGCTATATGTAGGCAAATTAATATTATAATAGAAACATTTTTCACAGAAGGAGAATATTTTGAAAACTTGTCATTCTATGTTCATTTTTTGTCAAAATAGTGTACTTAAGTAATTTTTTATTGCAATACTATTCTTAAAACAATTTTATATACATTTCCTAATCTAAGTGACACTCAATATCATAAATATTATCCATTTATACGCTTTTGCAAAATCACGGTTCCGAACGTAGTCGGATACCTTAACACATTACAAACGGTGTGGTGGTTCACACTTACGTAATGAGCTACAGCTCTTGCACTTGACTTTGGTCTACCAACCACAACGTTCAAGATGCTTTCTTCTATGATTGGACTTTGTACAGCTGTCCGTCGACCCACATCATGTCTTGTGATGTGGAACGAACGTGTTTCACGAAATTGACGATGTAACCACTGAAAAATTCTGTGTATCTGCATTAGCCGATCAGGAAACTGTGTGTGATACATTCAAAGCGCAGCTCTACTGTTACCATTTGCACTTCCGTACATGTAATGAATGTCTTCAAACAATCTTTCGACAAATGTCAAATCTCCCATCGTACACGTAAGCACAATTGTGAACGGTGGTTTCCCCTACTGAGATGCAACATGTTGAACGATGCCTGGACATCTACTGCCCCCAACCGGCAACGCAACAAACCCATAACTCCATTTCTCTCTTCTTTTACTTCCCCTTTTGGCGCCTCACCGCGTCACTTGTGCCCATACATTCCTATACAAAAGATGATCGTTACACACACAATGTCCTGTATCTACCCTTAAAGTTTGTACCAGGAATTTAAGACCACCCTGTATATTTCTGTTAAAAGTCAGCTAAAGCTATCAAACTGAAATTTATGTCACTTTGAATAATGATTAAAACTTTATAATTACTTTAAAACCTATGTTCTTAAAACAACGTTTAAAATTATTTTTAAAAATTTGAAAGTATATCCTGTTTTATAGTTATTTTTAAAATTTCAAAATGTGCAATTGGATATTTTTCGTTTTTTCCCCCTTTTTAAAATTTCCAAAGTAAAACAGCAAATTATTTCAGTAAAAGTATGTACCATGTATTTCCTTTATTTGAACATTTGTGATGGTGATTTAGTAAAAGTGATTCACATAAAGGAAATCGTTTGTTAGATTAAAACTGTGTTTTCAACGTTAACATTACATGCGGAGGTGTCAAAGTTATCACCAAAAATATTCTAGTTAGAAACTTAATTTTTATTTGTTGTTCTGTGAAGATTTCTCTTCATAGTCACTATCATGATGCTTACATTTCTCTCAGCATTGTTCGACCTTTCAAAGGTTGTCATTGTCAAACTTAGCAGATTGCGAATGAAATCCCTTATTTCACCTCTTGAATTATGTCATTTATGTTGTGAAATCCATTATATCATTTGATTTTGTTTAATTTTTTTTATTTTTTTTTATTCTTGGAATGTAAAATTTAAAAAAAAAAATTGAACTGGATCCCTTAACGGCACCTCGAGTTCAATGAGCAGGTGCATCGTCGACAAGAAGACAGATGCCTTTGGTGATCATACCGATTTGTTTCTTGAAACATCACAACTATATGCAGTAATAGGCACTAATAATAGTTTGAGCTTTCTCCAGTAACATGAATTCGGAACAGTTCCAAAAAAAGTGACTTCAAGATATGTTTGTAGACTTCTACACCTTAGCTTTCTTTAAGGGCGGGGTGAATTATCGTGTGTCCACCCTTTTCCCTTCTATCTCTCACTGTACCATATTGAAACATCAAATAGTATTCATCTCCCATGTTTAGTAAGTGACCAAGAAAAAAGTCCTCTTCATCTCACTCCAAATAATTCAAAATCTGCCTTGATAGGTCGCGCCACGTTTACTTTTGAAAAGAAGTTAGAAACTGTAAAACCCAACTTGTGTACACCTTTGACATCTACAGTTCTTCATGAATAACTGTTAACACACTGCAGTCACTAAGATGAATTTCATTTATGATTATTTGGATGGTTCATTTTTCGCTAAGGCAACATGGTCTGTGAGTGAAGTTCTTGTAACTCTTGAATCGCCTCTGTGACCAATTTGAAAATTTATTCTCCACCTAAAAACACTATATCATTAGCAGCATATAACGGAACATAATTTCCATAAAAAGCCCTCCTCTCCTCGTGGATTTTCTGCACACTGTAAATTTTCAAATGAAGTTCTGACGCATTGCTATATTTTTCCTAATGCGGGATTCTACATTAATTGCTGTAAATTACAATATTATGTTCAACAAGTATTCCCCATAAACTAATATTTCAACAGAGTGGGATATAGAAAAATAAACTAAAAAAATTGGATGTTACAGGAAAGACTATCAATAAAAATTAATATTTAAATAACAATACTTTTTAAAAATTATCTGAATTTTATAAATATCATAATTAAAGGGGAAAGTTTAGCAGTATTTGTGAAAAACTTCAAAGCAATTTGATAGAAGATGAACTTATATCAATAAAAATATTACTAAAACAAATTAAATGCATTTATATAAAGAATGTACTAAAATTTAAATATTTTATTAAAATGTAAAACTTTTAAAGCTGTTTGAGTAAATATTATCAGAAATGTGACATTCTTTACTAGACCATTATTTAAGTAACAGGCCATAAAAAATATTTATCCAATAAGAAATATTTTAGTAGATTCTCTAGAAAATAATATAAATATCAGGTTCAAAAAGTTTCAGAGAAAAAACATTCATAATATTTTGAGTTATCAGACTCGCCATGATAGATTCTGAACAATTTAAGTGCTCACTTCTGGTAAATAATCCACTTCCGTTTTTTCTAATTTTATAAAGGTGACTGTAACTTGGCCTCTTGGTATAGTAGAAATAAAATAAAGTATGTCTTATAAAGCCAAAAAATATCTCTATTTAATAAAATAATTTTAAAAAAATATTTGTTTTCACAGAATCTGGTCATTTCAAAGCGTTCGGATGGACGGGCATTAAATCGATCTCAATCGACCAGTGAACCACAAAGGCATTTTGGGTTGACCGCCTTTACTAAGACCTAAGACGTGCATGCTAAAAGAGACATGTTTATGGAACACCGACGCCAGCTAGACTGGAGGATATGCTTTTCACAATCAATGCGACTGTTTACTAAAGTAAATGATTTGATAAATGTGTAGATAACACTTGTACCGCCATTGGAAGCGAACGATGGCGCTTAACACGTTTACTGCCGCTGTGGGGGGGGGGGAAAACCCCGGAGTGCCCCCCAATAAAATGAATTTTTCCCCACACACCGATTGCAGGCGAGAATAAATGTTGATGATCCGTTTTTTTCCGTGATAGCACGGGATTGTGTATTCATACATTCTACCCCTCCCCTCTATCATGCTTCTACGGGAATGATTTCTCGAGTTGATGCTATGTCCAGCGATGGCGCGGGAATAAGCAGAGAACAAGTGTAAGCACATACGTCAGTTTGAGATTCATTGGTTCACGTATGTTCTTTGCTCGCTGCGTTGAATACGTCAACGCTCCAAGGTCTAGCAGTCTCTCTCACAGTTGTTCAAGCAATCAACGACAATTTTGTATTACTTGTTTTTTTTGTAATAAAATTAGGAATGTGTCATATTTTAAAAGAGGAGTACAATGTAGAAAACAAGTGTTAAGAAAGGAAAATATACAATTTTAATACAGAATAACCACACCTACGCCACTGGGGGGGGGGGATCGCAACACCTTAAGACATTAGAATTAGCCTGTACCTTAGAAAAGTCTGCCCACCCCTGCCTTAACTGCTTTTTATAACAGCCACCACTCCATTGATATATACTGAGATATAAATTTTCCTTATGCTTTGTCATTCCTTATTCTAGGAATCCCTTTGCGCCTCATTCTGCCGCGAATTGAAATTTGCCATCTGCTGTGGAGGATCTACAAAACCTATCAAATCAACAGAAGAAGGTGGAGAAGCTTCCACCCCACACCAAGAGAATGGCCTGCCTTTTATGCCTATGCCTGGATTTTCTTCATCGAGCCCTTCCAAAGGTTTTGCTTCCTGACAGGAGGCCCCACTGGTGCAGCCCTTAGTCAAAGATCCAGAGGGCTCCACCTACTATAGATATGGAAGAGGAACTGGATCTGATGTCTGAGAAGTCTCTGGTAAAAGCCATAAAATAATGCATCGAAAAAAAGGACTGATAAAACGTGCGAGAATCTCAATATTTCTAAAGAAACATTCTTTGGTGATGTGAGATGAAGATGTTGTCAATGTTATGGGATTGAGGGGAATTATAAACGAGGAACTAGATTGTGCATCTGCTATTGCAGGTGGAATTGGAACTGTCCATAGTAAATGTTCGTAAGCGTTTCTTCGTCGTATTGCAAATAATCAAGAATGTAACTGGTAACTCCAGTTCAAAATATACAAAACAAGTATTTTTAACATTTTTGTGAACTGAACCTATCAGAAACGAAGGTACATATGATTCTTTGTGTAATAATTCTTGCGATTTGATAATTTGTTGACGTTTGTCTAGTTTTAAGAGAGAAAATGTTAGGAAATAGATTTGTGTTGCTTTTTTATCAAAAGTTATTTGTAATATCTTAGTTATTTACGTGGAACAATTTAACGTTTTAAAAAACAAGTGTGTTTAATCCCATTATACATGCTTGTATTAGAATCAAAGATGCAGTGAAGGAAAAAATCAAAATTATTGTAGCATTATAATATGTATCATACTGACAGAAATTATAAGAACAGCAAACAAAATGAAAAAAATATTGAGCCACACTTACAGAATTTATCAATTAAATATCCTAATTTTACAATTTTGCATCGATGACACATGTAAACAAACAGCAAATATCAAAATGTTATGCCATACGATCAATGTAAATTTATTCAATTAATGCTAGCAAAAGCAAAATTAGTTCAGAATTTTTTATGCTTATTTTATTTAGATTTCTTTTATTCGGATTCATGTTCATATAAACAGGAATTAAATTAAATCTTAAAATTATCCCATTGTATATTATTCAAATGGAAATGCCGGGGGATATTTTTTACCTGACACTATTCAAAGCTACCTGTAGCTCAATGTACGAAAATAAATGGCACCAAACGTAGTATGGAGACGAACAATAACATACAAAATAAAATTCCGTGGCAAAAAAATAGTTCCAAAAATCACCGATAGGGGTATTTATGGCGCTGTACAATGCAAAAAGTGCAACAAAAAAAGAATAATAACACCAACAAAATAACAAAATCACTTCACATTCACTTCCCCGATGAGGAATTTGACTACATTCAATATGGCCGCCGTTTTCAGAGATTAAATCGTACAATTTCTGGATAACGTTCCATTCGACCTAATGCAACATGTCAAAAAGAATATTCTACACTTGCATGTGTATCCACAACGGTTTCTTCTGATTCATCGATGATTACAATCGCTGACAGTACATTTCTTCTGACACAGGTGTACACCCTCTACCTGGGTGAATTGTCGGTGACTCTGTTTCTTCGAACTTTTTAAATCTTCCTTTCAAAGCATTACACGATAAAGACACTTATGTAGCTTCTGTCGGGCTCTAAACTCAAACGGAAATGTGGATAATTCAAATTACCAATAGTTCTGGCAATCTTCACTAACACTGGATCATTCTATCTGAGAATTCGGAGCTGTCTGTGAGTTTTTATTGCCCAGATTACTAGAGTTGTCGCATATGAAGATAGATTTAGATTTTGCTTTGATAACCGTGTCTTATGCTGATTTTCGGTTTAATAGGCTACAACAGCGCCATGAATACACCTATCGGTTGTTTTAGAACTAATTTTTTTTCAAGGAATTTGGCTTTCCATGTCATTATGAATCTCCATACCAAGGTTGGTGTACTTTGGCTTGTTAGATAAAGGTATGGTGGCTTTGAATATAAAGTTAGTTCTTAAAAAAAAATCGCACTTGTATATTTAAGTTAAATATTATGCTATACTTTATAGATAAAAAAAGAATATTAAATGATTCAGCGTATTAAAATTATCTCTAGATATTTCGATAATTGCGTACAAATGCGACAAAAATTAGAAACATTCAAATTTCACATTTACGATTGCCTTAAACGTTAGAATTTTACTTATCTATTCTTATGAAATATTGAAAAATGATTCAAATTCGCTTCTGCGGTAGATTAGCTACAGAATTCGCTATATTATTTATATTGTTATCTATATCTTAAATAATATTCCATTCTTAAAATATAATTAAATATTATTGGAAAAAAATTGTTTAAAATACAAATACGTAATACTTTTAGAAATAGAAAAACTCTACTATGGTTTTGAATAGCTTTGGTCTGTTAAAAATATATAATACAAATTAGAAAATCAATATAGATTAGAAGGTAAAAAATTTGTCATTATTTTTGGATGATAAACTTTCTGAAACTCTACTCCATTTCATTGATATAAAAAATCATATTATTGATAACAATCAATCAAAAGTCATCTTTATTAAAAATATTCTAAGATACATTTAAACGATTGTTAAACTAATAATGATTACACACTTAAAAGGATTTTGTTCTTTGAAGAAATTTTTGTAAAATAGATATAGATTGAAAAAATATATATGAACTAATTTACGAACAACTATTTTAGATATGTATAGTAATCTCAAGGCCTTCATAATTATTATACTATATTCATCAAAATAAAAATGAACGAACTTTATCAAATATCTAAAAATTGATTCCAAATATTGCTTGTCTATATATCTAAAGAATTGTTTCTAAATAAATTATGGCTTATGAAAAAAATTCTTAACTAATGCAGTTATCTAATAAAATGTTTGATGTGTCCAAATTTAAAGTGCTCTCAAACGCTAAAATCTTTTTAAAAATCACAATTATCAGTCTTGGAAAAATATTTTCAAATGCATATAACTTATTCCAAAAATATAAAGTTCTATATTCGTTAGAGTTTAATATATTTAGCAGATTAAATACTTTTATACGAATTTCTCTAATTAAAGTATTATAAAAATAACAAAGCCTCAAAGTCCATTTTTTGAGGTATAAGGATTACATATGTATATTAGTATCTTGCATTTCAGCGTAGACATTTAGAACTTTAGTGTAACTGTAACTGTCACCAGACAGAGCTAATTATTCCGTAAATTTAAAAAAAATGTACGAGAATTCTGAAATAACGCTTAAATATAAAGCGATGAAAAAATACCGAACAAGCGAGATTGCCAAATCCATTCCATTTTTCAGATGAAAAAACTAGAAGAAATAGAGTTTATCATCTGCTGCAGTCATATCTGAGGGCAAGCTTTAGGATGGAAAGTTTTCTTATTTTTATATACATTGTTATTTGATGAAAATACATAACTAGTCTACCAATTACTGTTGTGATAAATGTTCTTTAGATCATGTTTTGTCTGTGATCATCATTTCATTAGGTATTCTTCAGATGTTTGAAATAAATTCTTTAAAGAAAGATTTGTGTGTTTCATTGTTTTGAAAAATAATACATTCATTTACCTCTGATTTACGTGCCCGTGGTGGTCTAGTGGTTAAGGTAACGGACTTGTGGCAGACATGTTACGAGTTTAAACCTTGTACCACTGAAGACCCACCGTGCAGAGGAGACCGATGCACGTTAAATATGTCGAGGCTCAAACGTCTTCTTGGTCACTTGACCATGGCTCAAAATTACAAGGTCCATATAGCCCTCGTAATAGCCTGTGACACGTAAATATAACTCTAACTCCATCTCTGCTTTACGACGGTAAGTCAAAAATACAATTACAACATTACTAAACAAAGATATATAGCAGCTGCATGCGATTCCATTGTGTCACGTGTCCCTAGTTTAATCACGCTCGCGTAAGTTGTCGTCAGTCTGTACTTTGAAGCTAAAGCTACAATACGACTTTAATTATAAACTATCCAGAGATAAGTATTGAATATTACATATAATGATATTTCATACTTATGTAAGAGTAACCATTAAACTTGCTTTTAATTTATATTGATAAATTAAATACCTAAAACATTTTCAGCACTGAAGTATTTATAAGAATATTATATCAGTGTAAAAGTGTATTTAATTATAATTCTGTCAGAATGTATTTTGTTTCTCTCCCTTCCAGTAAACTAATACTTATTTTAAATCTTTTATTTTCGGCTGTTCAATATGCTCGCGCCCCCTGGATAGAGATATCACGCGCCCCACAGTTTGAGAAACGCTAGTCTAGCCACAACAGCATGTCTCTCTCTCTCACACACACACAATTCCTCCATCAGATTGCACCAAAGAGGAACGAGAAATTATCAGGTTTTTTCTGGTCAGAGCATGTGACGTCACCAAAGACTTTTGTCACAATGCAGGGAAAGTGTTTTATGTCGTAAGAACGTTCTTTTATGTGTATCAAAATGTTTAACAGTGACAGAACGATCGTGATACAAGCCGGAGTACCGTCAATCTCGACCACTGAAGACAAAATTCAGCAAACTTGAGAGATGGTTACAACAGATAGGCGAGTTACTATAGATGAAGTCGCATCTTCTTTAAGCTTTAGTAATGATCTGCCTTCTAAATGCTCCATGAAGAATTCCGTTAAGTGAGTGGACGATGATTACTACGAATGCTGCTCACCAAAACAATCAACAGGTTGGACTTTAAGACCTTTGAACACCCTCCCCATAGTCCACATTTAGCTTTTTCATACCCTTATCTCTTTAGACCAGTGGTTCTTAAACTTTCGATTGCCATGGATCCCTTCATGTACCAACGTGACATCGCAGACCATCAAGATTTTGAATAACCCCTCCCCCGACTATTAACACATGTCTGAGTGATGTAAAGATTCTTCAATAATCCTATGACTTCCCCTGTTACCTGTACAGACTTTTTAACACTTCTTTTTTTTTTCCTTTAAAAAAACAGTAAGCTATTTAAAAATATTACGATGTAGAAATGGCTATGTAGTTGCACACAATAAAGAAACTTAATTAATATTCTTGTGATTGAAATACATGTTTTAGGAGAATTTTTTCTTTGAGGTGCAATTTAGTGATCTGGTCTAGAAAGACACACCTTTCAATGTTTTCAAGAGTCCTTTCAAAATCTCTAAAAGAGAAAAAGTTCAATTTGAATTAACAATGATTAAATGACACTTCTTCGCGAATCCCCTATTAAAGCGCTGGGCACCCCCGGGGGTTCACGGACCACAGTTTTAGAATTGATGCCTCAGACTGTTAAAAGTGCGAAATATACGCCAGATTTTACGGTAACATAAAATATTTAAAAAGTTAACATAATTACGAAACGTAAATGTGAAGTTTAGTCTATTTTTTAAATTCCAGAGTAAAAAGTTTTAAATAGCGCCTAATATTGTAAAAAAAAACTCAACTCCAACAAATAATCACATTGTTGCAATACATATATAATTTTCATTTTAAATGGGCTGCCGATTGGTATTTTACCATTGTCGACATAGTACATTCCCTGGAAACTGGTATCTCTTTTTTTGCGGTACCATAAACGTGGATACCAATAGCCACAAGTAATTTTGAAGTGCAGTTTCCTCCTCTGAGGGAGGCATCTGAGTTCTTGACGATGCAAACCTTGTGGTATCCCCTCCGTTGGGGATACCCTCTCTCCACTATCAACGCAACCTATACCTAAGGGAATGAAGGATACACCACTAAACTCACTCATAATAAAATCAGTTTATTATGATCTTAATTTATGTATAATATAACAACACTAGTCTAGGAAGATATTGATGAAGAGTGAAACAAAGCGAAACGTATTACTGATAATTAGCGCAATTAACAACTGAATCTATATTTATATATTTATTCCTAACTTAATAGTGTCAAAACTATCCTTATAGTTTGGATGAATTAGCTTACCACTATTTCCTGGGTAAACAGCTATGGTCCGTAAAACGTCAATTCAACTTTTAATCTGGCTGACTCTGGCTTAGGCAATGCTCCGCTGGTCTCGGACCCACTTTTGACTTATCTACATTGGCACTGTTATAACAACTTCCAGAATTAAGACTCCTCTTCTAGACTTTATCTCACTTCACTTAGCTTACTTAGCGCTCAGAGCTTCACTTAGAGATCACTTCTCGCATTACTTCTCCACTTAGCGATCATTCCGAATGCTAACATTCCAATGTATATAATTCTTAATTTGCATAAACACGTTCTCTTCTTGACTTGGTTGGAAATAATTGCCATTCTGGCCTCAAAGAAATCCCAAGAGGACAATTAATGGAAGTCTCGCTAAAGCCCCGTCACAACCTGTACTATGATTTAATATTTCCGAAAGCATCCAAGCCAGAATAGACACTCTAGGGATATATTAGATGTCATATAATCATACGAAATGGCCACTGTCGATTTTCAGCATCATGAAAGTCCACCGACTTGGGCCGAGGTCGAACCCGCAACCTTGGGTGCATAATACCAGCGACAAACCAACCACACCACCCAGTTGGCTTTGTTACAAAAACACGATTTCTACAGAAAGAAATGCCATGTTTTGTTTTGTACCTATAAAACTTATGCTTTTAAAGAAATGAGAAAAATTTTCTCCCTCGTTGAACATCATTTTTCTTTTACTATCATAAAGGAATCTCGTAAAAGAATCCTGCATTTGTACACATGTTTCTTTTTATCGTGTATCTTAATGTTACTTTCAGTTCACATTTCCCCCAGGTTGAAAAACAGAAATTACAGTTCACTTGTTTTGTCTTCCTTTGTATGTTTAAATTCGGAAAATAAGCAAACTTCTTTAACATTCCATTCTCAAAAACCGTTTTAAAGGAAACGAGATACACGAAAATTGCTGATAAACATCATGTTTTATTCATTTCCTGTTTCGATCCATTTAAAAACGGATAAAAAAAAGCAAAGAGACAGAATCGTAATATAAACACGCTCATCGACTATATTGTTCATGCAGTTTAAGTTTCGTAGATGTGCTCTTGAATACCTAAAAAGTCTGAGATACCTAAAATACTGAAATGTCTCCTGTCGAAAAATGAATAATGCAATAGCAAAATGGTAAAAAGCTCTGAAAACTAATAATCAAATGATGTTGTACAATATTTTATCTCTTTTTGTTTTTCATCGCATGTACCTCAGTTCGGTATTGAGAGTTAGCGAAAGGAAATGGATGTTTACTTAACTTGAGTGTTTTCAGCATATTTTGGAAGAATGAGTTTATATTAATAGTACTACATTTATAAGTTTCCATTAATAGTACATTGTGAATAATCTGAAATGAAGGACACGTTCTGAAAAGGAATCCCTTGGGTGACCTTCTCTTTGATTATCCACGTGACCTAGAGGTGTATGATTTTCAAAAGAAACAGACATGTTTATATTCTTAATATGTCTTTATTAAGAACTATAACTTAAACTTTTAACAGATTAGATATTGGTTATATATGTGAGAATCTAAGATGAACAAACACACAATACAAGTAATACCTAACTAACTTTACTCAGACTACTATCAATATCTAACCCGCCTAATCTCAATTTCAATAATAACGCAAGTCCTAATATTAAATAGTCAATCCTACCTTAATCCAATCGTAGCTCCGATTCTAGGGAGTGGCTCCTTTTCGCGAGTGCAATGGTATGCACCTTGATCTAATGGCTTTATCTTCGGAATAACCTCCGTTGGCCGTCCTTTCACAATTGTATCACAATCTCTCCCATAACATTACCCAAATTGCCATTTTACTTACTTTAAAAGCTATCTAATTTGCATTTAAGCTTCACATTTCACTTCTTGGGTTTTGGTTGGAAAAGAGTTGCCATTAATCGTGGCCCCAAAAGGTACCCAAAGGACATGTTAAAGAAAAGACGCGTGAGCCCGTCACAACGTTTATTAGTATAATTTATAAAAAAAACTTATACTTGAACTGTCATGGGTTGTTTGTGTCAAAGTAATAAAAAATATATAATTATTTTTAGTTTAAAATAATCAGTATATTCAGAGTTCGCACTAAGCATATTAAACTCTACCCATTACTTGGTCGTTTCGCTGGATATTTCATGATATTGCATGACTATACATATCGTTTTAAACTTATTGTATTTAAATCCTATGATTCAGCGTCCCATTGGATTGAAACACATTTTTATGTATGTAATGTTTCAATTCAACATCAAGCTTTAGAGAAAAACAGTTTGATTCAGCGAGCAATCGACACATCTTAACGCTGAGAGAAATCGGCCGCCAAATGAGATTTTAATTGGGCTGCCTCCTTATGTCCGTAACTCAGCGTTTCTCAAACTGTGGGACACGACCCCATAGGGGGCGTGATAACCCTACAAGGGGCGCTAGCATATCGAAAATAAAAGGTTTAAAAAATTAATTTACTGGAATGAAGTGAACAAAATACTTTCTGGCATATAAAAAAATACGCATTTACACTGATATAATTTATTATATCAGCTGGCGATATTATTTCATCAAAAATAAGTTTCCACTTTGATACGTTCATTAACTATCTGATCCTATAACTTTAAAAAAAAATTGTTTGATTTGCTGTAATCCAGCGTTTCTCAAACTGTGGGGCACGCCCCCCTAAGGAGGCGTGATGACCCTACAAGGGCGTCGCGAGCATATCGAAAAGTCAAAAATAGTTTTAAAAAATTTCAAATTTACTGAAAGGAAGCAAAGCAAAATATACATTCGGACATAATAAAAATAAAATACACATTTACACTGATATAATGTACTTATAAATGTGTCACACACACACAGTAATGTGGAAGTTATAAATGTATATCAGTATTGAGAATAATTATCAATGTATTTGATAATTCATCTCAGAATACTAAGTGAATAACAAGTTTAATAATATTACTAGTGATTTACGTAGGCTTGTCATTTACAAAATGTTATACTTATCTTCATAATTTGTACAGTTTTTGATTAAAATCGTACTGTAGCTTTAACGCGTCAAAGTGCATTATTATTTCATTCAATTATTGTGTGAAGGGGGGCGCGATAAAAATTAAGATCAAAAAGCACTGCAGTAACTGTTAAATGACTCTAGCTTATGTGTTCTACTTAAAAGTGAAGGATGGCATATGGAGGTTATAAAAAATAATGATCTGAGATTAAAAGTGTTTTGTTTGGAATATCTGCTCTGCGAAATAATTGAGTGTTTAATTTAAGACTTGGAGATGTTACGGAAAATAAAAGTTAAGTGGTAAATAGGGGTTTTTGTTTTAGATCTAATTTAATTTTCCTTACATACATTTCGTGGCCGCTGTAGCCGAGTGGTATAGGTATCGGATCGTGGCTTGCCTTGTCACGAGTTCACAAAAGACCCGCCGTGTAGGGCAGCGATGCACGTTAAATGTGTCGAGAGCTGAAACGTCCTCCCGTTAGAAAGTGTGGTAGTTAATAGAGGGGGGTGCCAGCTCAGGTATCGTCCACGTCACTTGACCATGGTTCAAAATTGCGTCGTCCGTCGCCAAAAGCCCTCGTGTAGCTGAACAGTGCGATCTTAATATTCAATCAATCAATCAATCATACATTTCGTATCTTTATTTCAGAAAGACAAAAACTAAATTTTTTGGAAACAAAAGTATATTTATCTTTCAAGCACCAGTACCTCCCCCTCTCCTCAGAGTGGATTACCGCAAAACCCGTCCTTGTTGGATATCTACTCAACAAAAATAATATATTTGTAAAATTTCAAGGTCTGTGGATATAATAGTTGAAAAACGATATTTTTTTTTATCTATAATACTCCTGTAACTTTTCTTGGGAGTTATAATTCATAAAACAAATTTTTTGGCAGGTCTCTATTCAACAGAAAAAATATGTTTTTCAAATTTCAAGTATGTGGGTGTACAAATACAAAAACGGAATTTTTCATCTATTACTCCTGAGAAACCTCCCTAGGAGTCAGTTTATACAAACCTAGTTCTTACTTGATTTCTTCTCGATAGAAGAAACTTGTTTACCAAATTTCAAGTTTGTAAGTCTAATAGTTCCAAAACGGGAAGTTTTAATCTTTAACATCCACGTAACCCTTCAGAGCATCAGAAGTGATTTGTGGTTAACTTTCACAAATCCGTTCTTTGTGGATGTCTGTTCCCTATAATAAATTTAATTTTCAAACTTCAAGTCTATAGATATAATAATTCAAAACAGAAGTTTTGTCTGTAATCCTCTGAAACCCCACTGGGGATTCGATTTTCGCAAAATTGGATCTCTACTCAACAATTGAAACTTGCCTAACAAATCTTAAGTCTGTATATCTAATATTTTTGGAAATACTATGATGAGTGAGTCACTTTTCCTCCTATATATATATATATATATATATATATATATATATATTTATATATATATTATTCTATATATATATAAATGTATATAAAGAGAGAGAGAGGTAGAGGACACACACACATAATAGTATTTAACTGCAATTCCGATTAAGAACATATAGACATTTATTCCTTGTAGATTTGAGTTAAAGCTGTGAACACTTTGTGGGCAACTTTTAAAATATATTATTGAATAACATTTGAATTTTAATGTCTTTTCATCACAAGATGTTTAATTAAGTTTTTTGAAAACATTACTGGTAAAATGAATTTTTCATAAAAATCACCTTTTAAAAAACGTTATCTTTTCCTTAATATAATTTTTTTATCAAAAATCTTCCATACATATTTGGCGAAAATGATCGTTTCTTTGAATGTATATTTTATTAATATAAATTATAGGAATTTAATCTTTATCAGAAACCTAACTGAGTTAACATTTTGAGTGAATACAAATTTTAAGAAAAACAAAAGGTTCGCGTCACCTATTTTTTAAAAATGAAATATTTCTTATAATTTTGTCTTTAACTTGTTGCTTAAAACTACTTTCTGATAAAGTTATTGAACAGTTGCTGCGTAGCCTTTTGTGTAGATATTAACACACACACACACAAAAAAAAATTAACTATTTAAGTTGCTTAAAAGAAATCCCTTCTTTTTTCAAACCATTTATTAAACTTAACTAATATTAATTATTAAAACTGAAAATTAATAATGTAAGTTCAGGATCAAAGTGAAAATTAAATTCTGGTATGGAACACAAGTGATATTAGTCAACTAAATCTATAATAAATCATTATTTATTTTATACTCTTCCACATATATTATTAAACTTAATTTTAGGCACTTAAGTTCCGTGCATCGCTTTAAATTAATCATTTCTAAAATCCTTAATTTACCAACACTTCCATCATACATAATTTATTAGTATTAAATTAACTTTTGAAAATCTAAGCTCTAGTCAAGAGGGCATTTTAATATAAAATCAATCTGTGAAATAAAGTAATAATATAATCACCAGTGCCTTACTAAACTTAATGAATTATTAAAGTTCGTTTTTTTAACGTATATTAAAATGCATGTTATTCTAAGAATTAAATAATTCATATTTTAAGTAACGTAAGTTCTAGTATGTGACATGATTTCATTTTAAGTAAATTCGCACGGTTATATATGTGTTCACCAAGATGGTACAACTTCTTACCTATGTAGATGATATAGTATTCATTGCTCGTACTAAAAAGGCTTTATCAGAGGCATATCTAGACCTGAACCTGTCATCGCTCGCATGAAATAAACGACCGAAAGTTCTCGCATAGGGTATCTTATACCCAAGGATATTTACATTCTATTTTTACCATAAAATTTGTATAAAAAAGTTAAAAAGGAAGAAAAGTAGGAAATGCAATATTTTATTATATTTTTCCCACTCGTAAATTTAGTTTTCTGTTCTTTTTACAAAAGCATACAGTACATTGTTTATACATTCATTTAATCTCGTCGTGAGTGAGTGCGATGTTTTCACTGGATCTTAATTTTCTTTTATCTGTACCTTCTTAAAACTAAACATATTGGAGAAAACTTTCTTATTTTTTTTAAATTCAAAAAATTTGGAATTTCTTTTTTTATTTTCTCTTATTGTTCCAGCAATAGTTTTTTTTTTCCAAAAGTTCATCTGAAAGTGGATAAAATATGTACCAGTTAATGTCCTTTAAAATTACGTTCTTCTCAAATGTTTTTGTGTCTCTACATATAAAACATTTATTTCCAACAGTGTTATTTACATTCTTTTGTAAATCGAAATCCAAAACATTTCAGAAATCAGTGTCTGGTTTGATATTTAGTTGGTGGTTTCTGAGTACATAACCAAATAATATGCGCAGTTATTGTCGCAACGTTCAACAACACAAAACATTATGTCATAGGCTAACGATAACACATTCTAGCCATTAAATTTAATATGGTCATTTTATCAAGGGCGATTATTGCTCCATCAGTAAAAACCTGGATAGATTTCAGTTGATGAATCATAATTGCTGTTATACTCTTCCTCATTTGATTCTTCCTTTTCATAGCCGCGAAGAGAATTTCTACATCCAAAAATGTGTGTGTTGTCGTACTACATCTATTAAATTACTTAAATATCACATTCCTTCATAATAGCTACAATAATAAGCCATACCATAAAGTAGATTTAAAATGTGCTCATGCATTCAGAACTGTAACCGTGATTCATACTCAGGGCATGACACACCCGAAGAGGTGGTATCTAAAAATATATATTTAGAATTCGCCTACAAGCTAAGGCTCCTCATAGGATATGAACTTAAAGTCATCTACAAGAGAAACTATCCGTTTTCCAAAAAGGGTTTAGAAGGAGTGTTGAAAAAAGTTATAAGGTGGGTATGATATACCCCGAATGTAAGAAACCGGCTGAAAAGTTGCATTTCATTATTAATAAAGACAACACTACATACATGGCACCAGATACAAAAACTCCAGTAGGCTTTAAGTATCTGCAGACTGAAAGCTATAAGTTTGAAGTGGCAAAATTCGCCTATTTGGGCTCAAACATCAACATTCTAAACGAAATTGTTTCGAAATTAAAAGACGTATTATTGCTACTATTTGCAGTCTTCATGGTCTAAGAATTTTATTGAAGTCAAAATTGATTAAAATACATACAAAAATTACACTACATAAAACAATCATCAGATTAACTTGGATTAAATCACTCACTGAGCAGCTAGCAATCTATGAGTGAAAACTCCTTTGATATATTTTTGGTGCTGTAAATAAGAATGGATTTGTGGAACCAACGACATATTTTTGAATTATACAAGCTAATTATTGAAGCAGTTTTTCATTAAATTGATAAAAATTGGTCGTTTGAGGTTTGGAGGCTACATCTGCTGTATGGGCCTTTCATCCTTGACGTTCACGTTCAGAATTTCTAATTACAAACCTATTGGAACTACAACTAGGGGTAGGCCCAAATTGAGATGTGCCAGAACCTCTTTTCCACTTAACAACGCTAGGCACGTGCTTAGGGTGTAAAAGATTCAGGGAGGGGGCTCAAATAATGGAAGGTGAAACAAGGGAAATTAATTAGGGAATGCACCACCGCCTAGCGAATCGTGAGGGAAGCATTTCTGCCCTCAAGAGAGAAAAGACTGAAATAAGATCCAGTATGGAAAATTAAGAGCTTAACAGTTAGCTGCTGCTTTTCACTCAAAATGATATTGCAATGGAAATTGATTATAATGATGTTATTAATGATTTTCTCGGAAAAACAATCATTCGTTTTTCGAAGAAAACCTTCGTTGTACAAGTACAATGAGAGTGACTCAACAAAGAATAAGGATATCGAAATGTAAAAGACAGTAAAACCACAAGCGATGAAAAAGATAATAATTAACAAGTTGAAAACAGTTCATAAAATGATGTAAACTCTATATAGTAACTGCAAACAATTTCATTAATTTACCGTACTAGTTTACAAAAGAGTGGGCAGTCCGTGTTGCCATAAATTAAGAAATAAACAAAAGTGGCCAAACCATATCACTATCCCTTTCTTACGACTGTCAATCTAGGACACGGTAGGTCCACAGGGGGTGGATAATGGAAAGATTATCCAAGCAGCAAAAACAAAGAAAGAGATAAGAGTAAGAGAGTTTGTGAAGTTGCCAACCCCCCTCGGGTGCCCTTATCTTTGATTATCAGCGTGAGCTAGAGGTGTAGGAATAAATGAAGAACTAGAAGTTTCCATGTTCTTAATATGGCTTTATTAAGAACTTAAACTTAAACGTCTAACAGATTAGATAATAGTAATATATGTGAGAGAATCTACGATGACAAAACACACAATATAGATAATACCGAAATAACTTCACCCGGACCACTATCAATAACTAACACGCCTAAACTCAATTCCATTAATATCTCAGATCCTAATATTAAACAGTCAATCCTACCTTAACTTCGATCACCGATCCAATCTTAATGGAAGTTGCGTATTTACTCGAGTGCAATGGTATGCACCTTGATCTAATGGCTCTATCTCCAGAATAACTTCTGTTGGCTGTCACTTCACAATTGCATCACGCTCTATCATAACATTCCCAAAATTGTCACACGCTTACTCTAACTTCTGATATTTAAAAGCTTTCTAATTTGCATCGTTTATTCACGTTTCACTCTTCTGTGGTTTGGGTTGGAAAAGAGTTGCCATTCATTCAGGCCCCAAAGAACCCAAAGGATATGTTAATGAAAAGACGCGTGAGCCCGTCACAAGTTAAAGGAAAATCCCTCTCGTAATACAACAGGAGAATTAAGAACTGAAAGAGAAAAGGGGCGTAACTATGGAAGTGCCTAGGACGCCGGGGTGTTTAAAAACGGACCTGAGATGAGCTGATTGTGCGGAGGACGATTTTAAAGTTCTAAGAGTGACAAACTGAAGAACTGTTGTTAAGCGGAGATCGGAGAGGAAGAAGGTTCTTGAGAAGGCCTTAGAACACCCAGGGCTGTTATGTCAATGGAATAAGAAGAAGGCTACGTGTGTTACACAAATCCTAAGGATGGATTTCAGTGCAATAGGTATTTTCTCAATTTATTATACATACACAATAAAATTCTTCTCTTTTAAATTTTTTAACTATCCTGAATAGTTGTCCGATAGTCGTTAAACTAATCTGAGAAAGAATCATAAAAAAGAAATTTGGAGGAAATGCAGTATTGATGTGGAATTATTTTCTAGAATGGAAGATCGTATAAAACTTGTTAAAAAACTAATAAATATAATACATATAAAAGTATTTAAATATTCAAAACAGTTATAATACTTCTTCACAATTAAATGCATTTTTTTCATAACAGCTGGGTAAAAATTACCCCTGTTACGCATTGGATAGCTTAAATAAGACAAATCTATATGATTGTGTGCCAATTATTTCAGAATCCGTTTTTCCAGGATATAAATATTATAAGATAATTTTTATTTACGTGAATTTGGTATCAGCAAGTTTTGATTTCATGAGAAACTTTTCAGAAATAATTTCAGAGTTTCTTAGTGACATTGATATGAATTTAATTCTAAGTGGCTTTTTGTATATTTTCTGGAATCAAATGTTTTTTGCAACATCTTTTTCACTATCGTTGGCAGTTTTAAAAGTATTTTGGGATATATATTACTTATAATATAAAGCGTAACTGTTTTGCTAATTTTCCCTAATAATTGTATAATGAGATAAATATTATAGAATTTCCAACTTTTTAATTTGAATTTTTTTGCCTAAGATTTAGCAAATAAACATTTACTTAGAGGTACAGATTTCATTAATTCAAATTGCGTAAAACCGTCAGAAATGAATATACATGTAATAAACTGCGAGAAAAACTTTTTTTCTGTAATTAGATGGTAAAATAATATATGGTATCCTATATAGATTTTACAATTTTTCATTATGAGTGAGTGAGGGAATATTAACGTCGCACTATTCAGCTACTCGAGGGCTTTTGGCGAAGGTCCTCGTAATTTTGAACCATAGGCAACTGACGAGGAACGCACCTAAACTTAAATAGATTCAAAGTGATTATTGTTATAAATAACTATATTGATAAACAACTAGCTGCTGTACCCGTTTTTAGCTCGGGTGAATTGAAAAATTAAATAATGCAGATTGAAGGATAAATTAATTTTTAATGAGTTAATTTTACGTAAATTGCAAATTAAGCAAAAAAAAAAGTTTTTGCATCTCTCATCTGAACAAAAAAAACTCTTGTTTGTTAAATTTAAGTTTGTAGATCTAATAGAGTTAATAAAAAGGATTTTTTTTTATTTATAACTAACTCCCCGTAATTCTCTTGAGGGTCGATTTTTGAAAACACTTTCATAGGCTGATCTGTGCTCAACAAAATAGCACATCGTTACAAATTTTGTGTAATGAACGCTTAAAATAGTGTAAATAATTTATATCTGGATGTGTAATACGTTAATATTACTTTCTGTTGTATTTATTTGATGTTAAAATTGTAAGATTCGCAAGCAACACCGTTCCTTACATTATAATGGCGATTCAATGAAAAAAAGCAAAATGGCGGTGATAGAGTCAAGTTGGCATCAATTTTGGCTACCATCTTGGCAACTTGGTGATTGATTGAACGATACAGAAGTTGATATGCTGTAGTGTCAACTTGTGGGGAGCTGTACCAAAGAGAATAGAACAAAAGCCTTCTCTACAATAAAATACATATGCATGCCAATTTTCATAGTGATCGGTTGAACGATGTTGGAGTGATGCGATTTCACATATACAAACATCCATTTTGATATGTATAGATATGTTCTGTATAAAGTGTTTTTATTTTTTTTCTTCAAATAATGCCTGGAAATAGTTTTATTCCTTTAAATCCTCTTTCTTTTAGATTTTACCTCTTATGCAGTTTTAAAGATTATGATTTAGTTTAAAAAGCATTTTTGCTAAAATTTTCGGTAGATTGTTTTGATTCAGCTACATTAATAAATGAAATGTACCCCTTATCGGATAAAACAATTACAACAATCAATCTTTTAGCTTACAGGCTTCCTACAATTCCAACTTTATCTATTTCTTTTACACAAGGATCTCTATAATATTTCCTAAATTCAATTCAGCTGATTTCCAATTAAAAAGAAGTACAAAGCAACTATATCATGTGTGAGAAAAAAGCTTACTGCGGGCCACATGTGATCCGCAAAATAGTCCGAAAACGGAGAAAGCAAAAAATTCTTATTATATTTTAGTCTACATACATTTAAAAGAAATTTTTTTTTTGCATGAAGATCTACAGAAATAAATATAGATGCAAGTTGGTTGTTAATAACATGCCTGTTTCGATGAGAATTTTAACAATCAATCTCACTCCTGATTTCAAAAAAGTTGCAAAAAATTGTGACATTATACATTTGTCTCATTAAGCTGATTCTAAAATTAAACGTGCTTGCATCTATCGATATGAAATTGGCGCAATAAGTAAATTGATTATTCACTATTTCATTTGGTTTATACTTATTGATTTTTATATGGTACAAATACCCCTTTTACGAGGTGCCAAGTGAACAAATGAATGCAAATGATATTATTTTATCAAGTAATATAAAAAAAAGCCAATATTCCTACTTAGGTCAACAAAGAAAATTTTATTTTAGTTTCTTTTTATTAAATAATTACAATTAATGTATATAAATATGTATATAAATAATGTATATGTATATGTATGTAATAATGTATATGTATACATATGTATATAAATAAATATGTATACACATTTGGCAGAATCACATTATTAACCCGCGGACACTCGCACCTGTTTTTGCTACCGTCGTTACTCGCGGGGTGTAGAGAACACCCCATACTTTTAACACGTGTATTTAATTATGAAAATAAAATTAAGTCATTATGATACATATTTATGAAGTGCAAGGTTTTTTTTAAGTTATACAAATAAAATTTTTAAATTTATTGCATATAAATGAGACTAACATTAATTTAAACTAAACATACAAAATTTTCATTTTAAAACACATAATTTTATATTTTTTCATAAACCGCGGTATAAAGCGTATATACCAGTAATAAATATACTTCATAATTAATGAGATAATGATAGTAGAAAGTATAGAAAAATAATATTTTAATCATTTTCCAAACATTCAGAGCAGACTGTATACAAATGCTCAACTTCTCGCGAGAGTTCTCAGTCCCCCAGATAAACTTTTGAAGGTCATTACATTCCAATCGTTCGAGAAAGAGGGATTGCATCAGGCCTGAAGGTTCAATGACCTAAAATGTGCAGCTACAGAAAAAATCGGGGTTCTGCGCATTCTTTTTAGAATCCTGGAGGATTTTCTTGTTGCTGGGGTGTACAGAACACCCCGCGTGAGTGATCGCGGGTTAAGTGTCAAAATAGAAATCGATCTTCCTTGCAATTTTCCATTTTCTTTTCTATATAGGGTGTTGAGCTATTATTTTTGTTTGTTACTATTTATGCATTAATTAAATTTAATTATTTTAATAAAATAGTATAGTAAAAAGAAATCACATTCTCAGAAATTAGTTCTTTCAAGGTGGGATTCGAACCCACGATCTATGGATTACAAATCTAACGCTCTACAAGGACACAACAAGCGCTTTTCCTTTTTATGTATGGTGTTGGACTATTATTCTGTTTATTAGTATTTATTTATTAATTAAATATAATTAACTAATAAATAGTTGGAAAAACTGTATTAACAACAAGTGCCATCCATTACAAGTTTAAAAAAATATATTTGAACATGAGTGGATGAATAAAGATAATTTTATTAACGATTGAAAATATGAACAAGATATATATATAAATAAATATAAATAGAGAGACTGTGAACTAATTGTAAAAAAAATTGAAAAAGTGTGGCCCTCTGGTATTTTTCTCTTCCACAATATAGCCATCGAGCTAAAACAATTTTAAAGCCCTGACATAATTGATGAACGTTTTATAAATCATAGTACATTCTACACAAGAAAAAGTTCTAAAACTAAAACTATCGATTACTTTCTTTTTTCTAAAGAACAAAAAGAAGTTCTGAAGGTCTGAGAAAACGAATGGGCAGAATACCCCGCCATTTTTCGCCAGTGTCTCGTCTATGTAGACAGTTAAGGGATCGAAGTAGAAGGATAAGTACAACTTTATATTCGCCATTGTCTTGTAAATCGCCTGCCCCAAAGAGAAGACATGTTTATGTCGCCATTTTGTTCACCCATCGCTGTCCGAAGGTTCTAAACGTACAAAGAAAATGGCGAAGGATATTTTCTCGTTCTTTTTTCTTCCATTTGATGGCAAAGAGAATATTATCTTGCTTAGTGCGTGTGATTACTCGTTGAAATAGCCCATCAGGAAACGGAATGTTAAGTTTTATCTTTTCCTGCAAAATACACTTAATGAAACAAAAAATTTTGTACTGAATATTAGAAGCTTATTTTATTAAATAGCATTTTTTTTAAAACTAAAACAGTGGTTCCCAAACTTATTGAGCTCATAAATGTCTTTTTATCACCAAAAACTTGGCTACGAACCCTCAAGTGAAAGAATTGTATTTCAATGCTTAAGGTATCCGACTACGTTCGGAACCGTGATTTTGCAAAAGCGCGTAAATGGATAATATTATGATATTTAGTGTCCCTTAGATTAGAATACATGTATACAATTGTTTTAAGGACATTAGGACAAAAAAAAGTATTTAAATACAATATTTTGACAAAAAATTAACTTAGAATAACCTTTTTTCCAAATGTTCTCCTTTTGTAAAAAATGCTTCTATTGTATTAATATTTTGCCTGTATTCAGCTCAGACCTCTGTACAGAGGCTCAACTAGAATTTTTAAAATGCATAACTCGGAAGTCGGTTTATCCATGTTTTGCGAAAACACAAGGGAGAAATTTTAAGAAAATACGCCGATAATTATTTCAAATGGTTGTAACTCTGAAAATAATTTGAATTTTTCAAAACTCATACTTGAGCCTCTGAACAGAGGTCTGAGCTATATACACACAAAATATTAATACGATAGACGCATTTTTCACAAAAGGAGAACATTTTGAAAAAAGGTTATTCTAAGTTAATTTTTTGCTAAAATATTGTATTTAAATATTTTTTTCTCATAATGTCCTTAAAACAACTTTATACATGTATTCTAATCTAAGTGACATTAAATATCATGAAAAGTATCCATTTATGCGCTTTCTTAAAATCATGGTTGCGAACGTAGTCGGATACCTTAAAAGAAAAACTATAAATTCAACTTTGCCGTCGTGAATGGTTGACGTAAGAATGTAATATGCATAAAACATTGTGATAATCAGAAGTAGTATAGATTCAAATTATAACTTCTGCATTAAAATATAGAATTCCTTTCTTTTTTATTGAAATGGTTGACAAATGAGATTTTACATTCTTACAATATAAAGAATAATACTGCTTCCCGTTTGAAATTAAGAAAAAAATTGTGGCGTTCACTTCAAAAATTAGGATCATGCACAAAGCAAAACTGAACTACTGATTAGAGGTACGACTCTTAATATTGCCAGATTTTAGACAGGTTACTGCATGTGGGGGCGAGATGTCGTATCTATATAACCCTGAATATACGCCAGAACCAATCGGCCCGAAATCCATCGACTGACGCTTTTCGTTATCTATACTTTATGCACCTACCCAGAAAACCTTTTTTCTTAAATTTTTAAAATTTTTTCTCCATTTTTTTTTTTTTTTTACCTCTTAAAACTCAAGACTGTTTATTTTAACTTTCTTTGTAATGAAAATGGGTCACATATATTTTACTCCACATTAAAAGTTTTGTGGATCCCCTAACGTCGTCCAAGCACACATCCCCAAATAAATTTTAATCTTCCCCGTACCCCTCGCAAGGATCCAAGATGGGCACGTAGGAACCACCTTAAGAGCCTATGATTTAAAATATGTTTAAAAATATTGTGTAAATATAAGTTGCAATAAACAATCCTTTTTGAATAGCATAAACATAGTTTGTATTAGTATGATTACAATTTAAAAAAGTGTAAGAATTTTCCTATGGTATTTTTTTTCTGAAGGTTTAAGCAAAATTGAATAATCCATGGGCTTTATTCTCATTGTTTTGTGAAAGTAGAATACCTACTACTTCAGCCTGTTCTTTGTAACATGAGCCATTGTTCCAATTTCTCTTTAATGGTAAACTAAACTGTAACTTTTGATTATTTATATGTGATTCTCTACTCCAGATTTTCTAAAGGCAATTATAATTAATTTAATAATTATCTTCTTGTAGACAGTAATACAGGATACGGCACGTAGTTTTAACCTAGTTTTTCCAGTTTAAACTAAACTAAACTCTGCGGCCCAACATCCCAACAGAGCAAAGGCCTACTGAGCCCATTTCAGTATTCATGATCATGGGCTCTGATGTGCATGAGCAGACGTTCTGATCAGGTGGTCAGTCTGACGTGAAACCCCCAGTGTTTAGTTCCCAATCAAGCGGGTACTCCTTTATTTTTCCAGCTTATGGATTTCTAAATTTTAATTTATCAAAAAGAATTTCCTTCTTTTCTCAGTAGCATAACAGCCCAGGGTGCACCTTTGCCTTCTCAAGAAGCCTTTTCCAGGCCAATATTCTTCCTGCTAGTATTCTTTATATTCCTAGTTCTCAAAACTAGGAGATATTTTTTCTAGGCCATCAATCCATCTAAGATTTGGCCTGCCCCTTCTTCGTGTGCCAATTGGTTGAGCATTAAAGACTATTTTAGTGATGCGGTCTTCGTTCATTCTGATAACGTGACCTGCCCATTTAATTTGTTGTATTTTGATGAAGTTAACAATGTCAGATTCTTTATAAGATTGATAGAGCTTTACATTTGATCTTCTTTGCCATGTTCCATTTTCCTGAATTCCTCCAAAAATGAATCTTAAAATCTTCCTTTCGTGGATACTTATCATGATCTCCTCTGTTCGAGACATGGGCCAAATTTCATATGCATAAGTTAATATTGATTTTAAAAGAAATTTATACAATAAAACATTTGTTCTTATTTTGATTAAATTTAATTTCCTTTTTTTACGTATTCCATTAAGACATCTATTAGTCATAGTAATTCGCTTTTGGATTTCAGTAGTATAATAGTTTAGTAGTACAGTAGTTGCATTGTTAATTTCCGAACCTAAATGAATGAAGCTGTACGCAACTTCAAAACTATACTCTTCAATTTTAAAATGGGAATTGTTAAAACCTGATTTAGTGCAAGGCATGTACTTCGTCTTATTCTCATTGATTTTCAGTCCCATTTGAGGGCATCTTTCTTTAAAGATGAGTGAGTGAGTGAATATTAACGTCGCACTGTTCAGCTACACGAGGGCTTTTGGCGACGGACCACGTAATTTTGAACCATGGTCAAGTGACGTGGACGACACCTGAGCTGGCACCCCCCTCTCCTAACTACCACACCACACCAACGGGAGGACGTTTCAGCTCTCGACAGATTTAACGTGCATCGCTGCCCTACATGGCGGGTCTTTAGTGGTACTGGGCTCGAACTCATGACATGCCTGCCATGGTCCGATACCTTAACCACTGGGCTACCGCAGCCCGCTCTTTAAAGATGAGAAGGCCTGTATTAGTGCGGTGGGTGTTCGAGCGAGATATTAATGTCATCTTCAAAAGCCTACAACTGTATCGATTTTTACAGATATTTCCTTTGGTATTGTTATTGGAATCTCTTATCACTTTTTCTAGTGCTAGATTGAAAACAAGACACGCCTGTGCATCTTCCAGTCGATCGCCATTTTTTATTTCCAATCCAAAGATCATTCTGCACCTTGACCGATCTTTTTCTCATTTAAAAAAAAATATCAAGCTTATCAGCCTTAATAACTTATCAGGGATTTTATACTCTTTCATGGCTGCAATAAGAGCCTTTCTGTTGAAGCTATTACAAGCAATTTTAAAAATCAAAAAGAACTACAAATATTTTTACACAGACGAAATACAAATAACAACCTTTTTAAAACCAAATTTAGGTGCAACATGTGATCTTAAAATATAAAAATAAAAATGCAAACGAGTTTTTCCCAAAATAAATATTTCTGCAAATGTATTTAAAAACTAGGTAACTGCAGACACTTTTGTTTTCATTGTTCACCGGAGAAACCAAGAAACAAATTTAATAATAAATATCAGTTAATGACTTAAAGGGAACCAAATTATGAAGATGGACGATTACTTTACTAATTTAATTAACACAACTCATTAACTTTTTTTAATTAAATTTTACATTATAAATGTAATTCTTTCGCATACGTAAATTATTATACTGAAATGAGCCTAAGTTTTTAATTTCGCAAAATTCTTGTAAAACGTTTTTAGTTATAAGATCTTAAAGAAGGGCTCTTTAAAAAGAGGGAAAACTTCACGATAAGATATTATACCCTCAACACTTTTTAAAGCTTTCTGCACCAAATGATAAATATTCTTTCTTTTTTTTTCAAATTTTAAGAATTTAAAAATATGTATAAAAGTAACATTAATATAAAAATATATAATACTTTTCTATTGTTGTTTTAGAACCTAGTAAATCTAAAAATTTTCTCTCAAAATCTTCCAATAGTTCAAGAGATAGTTAATTTTGAAACTATGATTCGAAAAAGTATATTGTCTTAAAAATCGTTTACTAATTTACAAATTCTAATTATCTATCCCTACTTAGTAAATACAGTTAGAAATTGAGGAAAATATTATGAATCGCTTGAACAAAGTACTTAGTTCCCTAATAGTTTTACTTGAATACCTTTGATACCAATGATTTAAAAATAGCAATATAAAAGATTTACAAAGTGCAGCCTAATTCAGTAAGAAAATAGGGTAGCATTATGGAAAAATGATGTTTTTCAAAATTTGTTAATTAAACTAATTTACTACTTTAATATGAACATAAATTTATGAAAGGGAATCCTAAATGTTTACTCATTTGCAAATTAAATACAGTCGGACCCGGATTTAATAAACCCCTATTTAACGAGTTTCACAATTTAACGAATTATTCTCTTCCCCGGGTTAAAATGAATACAATGAAACCCTATTTAACGAATAATAAGCCTTGAATTAATGAATTATTCCAGAATCAGGAAAATTGTGTATAAGTTTGCAATAGAAAAACTTGGATTTTTTTTCCAGTGCCAAATCTTTTTTGTCCGAAACAGAAAAAAAGCCTTTTCTTGTAAGCAGCAAATTTCAACGGGAAAGGCTAACAACCATTATAAGACTTAATAGGTATAGATGAGTCGTGAGTGTAACCTATCCTGTGAGTCTTCAATAGAACAAAATAATTCATTTCTTATCTCATTTAGATGCATAACGCAGGGTATATTTTAAGATTTTAACGATTATGATACATTGGATGACCCTGTCTATCGCTCTAACTGAAGATGAGGAAATTGTAGATTTGTCGGAGCAGATGGATAGCGATTCTAATGCAGAAATTGAATAACTCTTATCAAAACTCTGTTACATTTTTTAAATATTTTACATAGCTTGCAAACTATGAAAACATACCTCTCTCTTATGCAACAGGATGTAAATGATGCGATAATTCTTTCTCTGCATATAATCGAAAAAGAACCTTTTCGAGTCAGGAATCAAAAAGATTCTCAGACATGTATTAGACATGTATTTTCAATCAAATGGTGCGTAATAATTTACTAATACAGCCCTTCTCAAACTAAACACAGTGCCTCCCTAGAGGGGCGCAAGCATATTGAAAAGTCTAAAACAAAAGGTTATTTCAAAAAATTATTAATTTTTTGAAAGTAAAACAAACAAAATATATTCTGTCATAATGAAAAAACAAACAATACATTTACACAGATATAATACACTTATAAATGTATCAGTACTGCAAAATGAACTTTAAAATTATCTTAACAATACTAAGTTAAGAACAAGTTTAATAATTACCAGTGAACACACTGGTTGGTCATATATAAAATTGTACGCAAAAACTAACACTTATCTGGATCATTTGTACGGCTTATAATTAATCTCTTAACTGCAGATTAAAAGTTACGCGATTCACTCCCCAATGTCACCGTTTTGCACTTATGCACGCATATGTGGTGCATTTGGGGAGAAAGAGAAAGGGAAAATCTCTGTAATACATACATCCTTCTCAAACAATGTCAATGTCATTTTATTGTGTTCCAAAGTCTTCGAAATAATTTTATGGACAGTAGTGAACATATTTTGGAAAGACGTATATATACGTCTAGGGCAATTTACGCACTAGCTGCGTGAGACGTTTATATACGCCATGGCGAAGAGGTTAAAGTCGTATTGTAACTTTAGCGTCTAAGAATCGTATTATCGAAACATCGTTATTGAATGGAGGGAGGCGCGATGAAAATAATTGAATATTGGGTTGCAAATAGTGAAAGTTTGAGAATCACTGCACTAATAGTAATTTACAGCTGTCGATTAAAAAGTGTGTAATTTCTAACTACGGATATATTTTTGTGTAGCTGCTCAAAAAACTTCTAAAAGGTAAATGCAAAAAATGAGTATTTTGTTTGGATCTTAATATAACGAATAACCCCGAATTAACGAATAAAATGATCGGTCCGGAGGAATTCGTTCAGTTGGAGTTCGACTGTAGTATAACAGAAATTTTACAACATTTAGTATTCTACTTTAAATATTTATGCAAAAATGCTTACATTATAATAATTACACTAGGAACTAAAATAATTGCACTTATTCACTTTACTGCGTAAAGAAATTTATGCTGGGAACAGACTTCTATTTGATTTAAGATGTTAAATGCGTCTAATGAATCTTCACTATTGAAAGAGGTAATTAATACCTGCGATGTTCTGTGTTAATGAATGTAAATCCTCATTAGGAAGATAAATTGTTTGTAAGGCTTATTCAATATAATCGGTTTTAGCTACGAAACATTGAAAATCAGATGGAGAAGTTAATATTAATTCACATTAATGTATTGGGGACAACTTATCTATATGAAATTATATTTATAGCAATATAAAGTGTTTGATTTTATTTAAAAGCATTATAGTCAATATTAGCGTAAATTTTAAAAATTATAGGTATTAGAGAAACATTATTTTTTATAATACAGGGAACTTACTTATGTAAAATGGGCTACAGAGTACTTATAATTAACCCTGGTAAAGAACTCTAAATTCATTTTTTAAATTATCTAATTTTAAAAATATATTAATAAATAGATTATATGTCAAATTTTTCAAATGACAGTTAAATCCCCGCACGCACGCACTCAAGCACACAGAAGAATGACGTTTTTACCCATGTTCAACATTTAAATCCCTTATCAGATTATTAAACCAGGTTTGAGAGTTCTTCGACTATGGTAAATACTACAAATGGCAATGAATTCATATGTGTGTGTACGTAGGTCACTAAAAAAATGACATTTTATAAAAGGAACTGATAAGAATAAGCACTAACGGAGATCTTAGAGTAAAGTTCAGAAACGGATGTCAGCAATTTTGGATTTAAAATGACACATACCTGTTATTTATCTCGAATTATGGAGTATCGGTGAGAATGGTTTTGTATTTTTTGGTGAAAAGGAGTTTCGGTTGCAAATCTCGAAAATCAACAAGTAATATAAAATAAATTAAGTCAATTCCTATTTATGTCAATATATATATAAAGAAAAAATTAACTTTAGTTACTTTTTATTAAATGATTACTACAATTAATAAAAATATGTATATACATATGACAGAATCCCAATATTATGTTGAAAAATAGAAAGCGATTTTCCTTGTAATTTTCCATTTTCCTTTCTCTAGAGGGTGTTGGACTATTATTTTTGTTTGTTACTATTTATGCATTAATTCAATTTAATTATTCCAATAAAATAATATAGTAAAAAGAAATCATATTCTCAGAAATTAGTCCATTCAAGGTGGAATTCGAACCCCGATCCATGGATTACAAATCTAACGCTTTACAAGGACACAACGTGCGATTTTCCTTTTTATGTATGGTGTTGAACTATTATTCGGTTGTTACTATTTATTTATTAATTAAATATAATTAATTAATATTTGAAAAACTGTATTAACATCGAGTTCATCCACTACAAGTTTAAAAATATATATTTAAACTTGAGTGGATGAATAATGATTATTTTGTTAACGAATGAAAATTTGAACAAGATATACGTATATAAATAAATATAAATATAGAGAGTGTGAACTAATTGCAAGAATTGAAAAAAGTATGGCCCTCTGTTATTCTTCTCTTCCGCAATATGGTCATTCAGCAAAAACAATGTCCAAACCCTGGCACAATTGATATATATATATATATTATAAAATATATTACAGTCTATATTCTACCCACGACCTTTGGATTATAAATCCAACGCACTACCCACTGCGCTACAGGGACAAAACGAGCGGTTTTCCTTTTTATATAGGGTATTGGACTATTATTTTGTTACTACTTATTCATTAATTAATGAATTAATATTTGTAAACACTCTATTAACATCAAATGTCATCCGCTACAAGTTTAAAAATTGTATTTGAACTTGAATAGATGAATAATAAGTATTTTATTAACGATTGAAAATTTGAACAAGATATATATATATATATATATAGGGTGAGTAATGTACATGTTTCTATATTCAGAAATATCGTTATTAATTACATACAACGGAATACATTTCTAGTTTCAATAAAATCAGAAGAAATAAAAATAAAAAAAACTATAGACAATACACTAAATATTGCTTAATTCAAAAATACTTAATTAATTTTATTAATAGTTATTTGAATAAAAAAAATTCTAAATAGTAAGGATTAAAATTCCTTAGAATATTAATAATTTATTTTTATAAATTTGTTATTTTTCCTATATTTCCATTCCTAGATTTTCGTACCATTTTTCCTGTTACCTCCATATTTTAATATTAGATAAAATTACTTATTCTATTAGTTTTATTTTAACCGTAGTTTTTTGTAATTTATATATAATCCTAGTGTCCCTAAAGTAATGGTAGTATGTATAAGCACTTTTTAATTTTTTATTCCTATTCTTTTCATACTTTTACTAAGTGCTACTATTCAGCCATTCCTATGTTTTGAATTTGCATTTGGGTTCAGAATATGGCAATAACTTGTTTATTATATTTAGAGTTAGAGCGGGTTCTACATTTTTGAATGCAAGTTTTAGGTAAGTCACATTTTTCTTGTAATGGATTTAGATATTCTATCCATTATTTTCAATAGATTTTTGCTGGTTGGTTGGCCACAAAACACGTTCAACAACACTTTTAAATAAATTATTTTATATATAAGATCTCTCCTAAGTCAGCAATGTTTATAATACTGTAGCATCCATATTTTTATATGTTTTAAACTCTATTAATTTTTTTCTTCTATATCCTTTCTAGAATCTTATGTCTGGTTATCTTGAAATTTCAATTTTTTTCAGTTTTAATAGTGATTATTCATCTTTCTTTAGTAGAGGATTTGGATTTTATATATATATATATATAAATATAGGGAGAGTGTGAACTAATAGTAGAAATTGGCAAAAGAAAAGACTGAGTACTACTAACCTAGGAGATTTAGGTTAAACCTAACAAGATTGTTGCTAAATGTTGAAAATTTGTTTTTGAAGCACCAGAAATATCTCTCTCATTAAAAACATTTGTTTGTTTATCAGTTATTTTATGTATTAGTTATTTTAAGTATCAATTAAATTTTAATCTAATTAACATGTTTTTCTTAATTTTAAACACTATGCTTCACGCGGTTAGAAATTTAAATATTTTAAAGTAAGTAGATCTATACCTGCTGTCATAGAGACATCTAAGTTGATAAATTTGTAAAAGTTCAATATTAGGTAAGCAGGGGTCTACCCTAAACCAAAAAAACATGGCTAGGGGTCTATAAGAGAAAAGGTTTGAGAACCTCTGCTCTATCCCATTAAACTCTCAGCAGCTTCCATTTAACCATACAAAGACTATCTTAGAAATTCTGCTTGAGCTCGTGATTCGACTTGAAACCCGTGACCTTGATCGTTTGTAATGTTTTAGGATTCGTTTATGCTTGAGCAGGATTCAGAGGTCGAAAAACGTTATTTTTCCAATCACGGATTTTCGATAAAATCGAGCTTCAATTCCTGCAGTTTTACGATCAGCAACAAGTGGTTTATTTACGGATAATGTTCATTTGTTTAAATTTGATCTTAAAATGTAAAGATATGTAGATATAAAAAAAAAAGAATTGAAATTTTAAAAGAAATTAAAACAGTGAAAAGAAATAAAATTATTAAAATAATTAGATTGAAGTTTGTTTGTTTTGATGAAAAATGAACAGATTAGATTTGAAAACTGTGAATAATTTAATTTCTTCAAATAAATTACTCAATTTCTTCACGTATTCTAACTGCTGTTTGATTAAACAGCTCGTTAGATTATTTGAAAAATTAAATGCTTGCAAATTTATTTTTAATTCTTTATAGTTAAAATAGTGTAATAAGTACGAATAATTACATTAGTTTTAAAAATATTATAAACAAATATATTTTCTCATCGTAATTATTTCTTGGGCTTATTAACATTAATTATTGGTTGGATGGATTCGAAAAGCCGCCTCTCGAATACAAATTTATTCTAAACTCCACTTAAACAAGGTGTTGGACCGTTATAAGTTTGATAATAATTGTTTTCAATTAATTAAATTCATTCACTATATTGAAAGCTGTAGCAATTTTACAGGAATAAGAATGTGTAACTCACATGAAAAAATAATTAGATTAATTAATATTTACTAGAATGTTATTTCCCTATATAGTACTTCATTATACGTTTAAATTAAATAAAATTATTTTTTAAATATTAAGAACACAAAATCACATACTTTTCTCAAGAGTTACAAAAATATTACAAATATACACATAATCAAGGTAAAAAAAATTCTAATTCTAATGCACCAATTAATAAAATCCTTTTTTACGCAAAATAAATAAAGAATGTTCAATTTAATGAGCCACCTGAATTATGTATCAGCAATTTTTGTTATTATATTTATGTCTTTTGTTTGCGATCCCTAATTATTCTTCCTCATTTTACCTTTTAAAGTATTGAATATTTAATGGAACTAATGTTTAATTTTGTTTCATTCCGATGCATACATTATGAAGCAACAGAACTCTTTCATGAGAATATTATTTACGTATTATCATGAATAATAAATTTAGACACTATTCAGAATAACAGTTCCATAAATAAAACACTTGGGGAAACCTAATTAAGAACATGGATTGAGAAATAATTTTCCAAACATTTGAAATATTTCTAGAGGGTTTTTTTAAAATAATTTAATAACAAAAAAAGTATTTTTAAATTGTTAAACGCAGTTGACTGTGAAGCGTAAAAATAAAGTATTTTAGATTACAATGTTTGATTAGAAAGGAAAGAATGATAAATTATTATCTAAAAGATGCTTAAATTGAAAGTAAAATTTTATTTTGTCATATTTCAGGCAAAAAAATTGAAATATCTTATCAGAAAAGACTTTCTCTTATTTGGCACGAATAAGAATTTCAAACCAAATACATGAATTTATATCTTGACACATTTTTATATAGTTATTTATCTTGACTACCATAATTTGATACAAACTAATAATAAAAGTTTTCCTGCAAAGTATCTAGATATTGAAGTATATTTAAAATTTTGGGTATGAAGTACAAATATTTATAACAAAAAAAGATTACTTTAACTTTAATATTTTTAAAGAACCTCTTTGGGAAAGTAATAAACATTTAACAATATTCAAAAACAATATAATAAATTACATACAATGTAACAGGTTTCTAGTTTCACAAAATTCCCCGAAAACGTACTAAAAATCTATAGTAATTTTATTAAAACTGCATAAATAAAAAAAATATCCAATTATTTTTATCAACAAACTTTTGTATAAGGAAATTCTAAATTATACGAATTAGATTCATATTTGTAAATTGTTAGTTGTTGTTAAGGATGTAAGTAAAAATTAATACTTACACAGTATTATATTCACTTAATTACATTCATATTCAATTTATAGATGGCAGTATAGTAGCTCTTAGAAATAATTTAATCTAATATAGTATTTTTAACCTTTAATATCATGGTGTAGATGGATTCAAACAATTCTTAATGTACACCCATAATTTTAGTATTTATCTTAATATACTTAGCTTACAATTATCGTAATAAAAATAACGGTATGTATATTAAGAATTTTCTGATTGGTCCGAACACATGTAGATAATGCAGAATGCATTATCCCGTTTTTAAAAATGCTAATGTTTCAGATTTTTTGGAGATAAAATTGTGGTTATTTCCCCCTGGTCAGTATATTAAAAATGATTTACCACGCGAGGTCTTGAAAGGTTTAAGACCATTATGAATGAAGTCATTGGAGGAAAAATTGAAGTGAATTGTCACACACACACACAGAGAGAGAGAAATACGCACACAAACACACACACACACACACACACATACACTCACACACACACACATACACTCACACACACATACACTCACACACAAATGTATATATACTTTTTTTTGTTCTATTAGAAAAATGGCAACTAGCAAATCTCTGTTGAGTAAAAAAAAAAGTAGTTGAAAAGTAATGAGTGTTACGTGATTGAATTATTCATACTTTTAATACGATAGTTTAGTTATCCTATGAAATGTTTAAGTAATTAATTTTTTCGAAATATCTTTTTTTTAGATTGAACGTATAAATCAACACTTTAAAAATCACATTGTGAAAAAACAGCATTAAAAATATAATGTCATAAAATATATATATATATATACTTTGTGAAAATACCCCTCTAGGGTGCATTTCCCTTAGATAATCTGTGTGAGCTAGAGGTGTAGGGTCAACTAAAGAATGAGAAGTAGCCATGCTCTTAATATGACTTTATTAAGAACTAGAACTTAAAACTTTAACAGATTAGATAATGGTTATATATGTGAGAAACTACGATGAAAAAACACACAATACAAGTAATACCGAACTAACTTTACTCGGACCACTATCAATATCTAACCCGCCTAATCTCAATTTCACAATAATAACGCAAATCCTCTAAAATTATAAATAGTCAATCCTACCTTAATTCAATCGAGCTCCGATTCTAGGGAGTGGCGTCTTTACGCGAGTGCAGTGGTATGCACCTTGGCCTAATGGCTTTATCTTCGGAATAACCTCTGTTGGTCGTCCTTTCACAATTGTATCAATCTCTCACATGACATTCCCCAAATTGCCATTTCACTTACTGAAATTTCTGTTATTTAAAAGCTATCTAATTTGCATTTAATCTTCACGTTTCACTTCTTGGGTTTCGGTTGGAAAAGAGTTGCTATTAATCTTGGCCCCAAAAGTACCCAAAGGACATGTTACAGAAAAGACGCGTAAGCCCGTCACAACTTTATGGCTAAATAATAAACGGAGAATTGAAAGCTGTTTTAAGAATGTTTCTTTTTTAAATTCTTCCTTTAAAGTAAGCAATGATTTTTCTTAAGAATCGACTAATGGAAGAAATGTGGATGAACAAATGAAGTACGAAACTGTTGTAGACCTTACTTTATTGCACTTTTGTTGATGCCGTGTGTTTTGTTTTACTCGATTAAGTGGATAACTTCTACTTCCAAAGTAAAAAAAAAAGTTTTCCCTTAAAAATAAACTAAATTACAGTATCTATGTGTCTTAAAGTGCCTTTTTT
>BMAV01004295.1:0-19111 GCA_019973955.1 Trichonephila inaurata madagascariensis | reverse complement strand
AAAACATACACATAAAAAATATTATAAATGTTAGTTCTCATTTTTTTTTTCATTTACTTTTGGTGTATCATGAACAAGACGTTACAGATCAGAAAAATCGCGTCTTGTTTTGAAAATGTGGTAGTAACAGGTTACATGACACTATATTCAGTTTCGCGTCGGTTGTATCATTTTTGGCAACATAATCGCTAGCGCAGGCAAAACGAAAAAATCTAAATTAATGCAAATTTCAATATCATAATGAACAATAATAACATTAGTAATTTTATAATTTAGGGCAATAATTCAAATTGTTGCAATGAACTTTTACCTACATTTTTCATGCATATAGTTTATATGTTCATTTTACATTTTTGAACCTTTTGAGCTATAAGTTGCAAGAAAATAACTATTAGGAATTAATGAATATCTGACTAGACAAGCTACTATGGATTAATTGCCGTCTCATATACGTAAATATTCCAAAAAGTATTAGTATTATTAAGTGCATCATTGTAATAATTTTCCTTTTTAAAAGAAAAACAAGTATTTTTTAGTACAAATGTACATTATTACATTTTATTTGATGTAATTTAACTTTATGGATTTCTAAATATTTTAAATATTTTCTTTGTTATAGTTAGCAAATTGTTGCATTTGATTTTAAATGTTTTTTAACTTTTTTTTTATTACGAAATACTTCCTTTTATGCGCATTAAATAAACGATCCTTATTTCCTTGTAAATAGAATGTTTGAAATATTTTCCACCGGAATATTTTATGCCAATTTACGTTCGATACAGATTTTCTAGTACATTACATTCGGTGAATTGTAAAAAGTCAATTAGTCCTTAATGGCAAATCAGAATATGAAATACAAAAAACATATTTTTTTAGATATATATTAGTAATGCTCTTTATACATAAAATCATATGAGCAATTCAAATTCTCCATTTAAAAAAAAAAAGAAAGAAAAATTCATATCGAAAAATAACGCAACCCGTAAATTATTATTAGTGTATGAGAAAGAAAATCTTACTATTCTGGGTGCTAGTTTGATATCACGGGCCACGCGCGCCTTGTTGTTTATGTTCGCCGAGATGGGCGATAACATTACAATACGGTTACCTTGATATTTTTATCGTCTGGCGATGGGTTGCCATGGGGATACCGTATATTAGAATTACTTTTTTTGGGGTTTTTTTTTCCCGCGGTAACCCTATTAAATTCAGACGATTTTAATTCGATTTCTTATAAAAATTTAACTATTTTCAGTGCAATTGAATTATTTTATTAATAAGATATAAAAATACAATTTTTATATGTGTTAATATTAGTTATTTATAATAATTGTTTTGTATATTTATTTATAAATATTATTACATATTATTTTGTTCATTTATAATTATTATTATGTTATATGAGTATTCTTATGTATATTTTTTAGTATATTACAATACGGTGATTATTCTCTTTTTGTATTATTACTGCTAAATTATATATGATTTTTATTATAGATAATAATTATTATTAAATCATACTTATGAATATTATATATAATTACTATTAAATTATATTATATTATTATTATATACTGCATAATATTATTATTAGCATACATGCGCCTTTTTCTTATACTGATAAATGATCAAAAACTACCTAATTAAATGTCTTATTATTTTCCAAAAATCAAACAGAATTGTAATTTGTTTATTTATTGATCGGTTTATTATCTCCAGGTAACTAGGAAATATACATAGATAATAATGAAAGAAATGAAAATACATTCTAATTATTTCGAATTTTAAAGCTGTCGTAGAAAGTGCAAAGATAGTTTCGAAATTTTCAAACTATTTCTCCTTAATTTAGATTATTTCACGGCATATTTTGGGGACAAATGCGTTTGATATTGAAGTGAATTGACATTGCTTTATTTTTTACTATTCTTATCATTCAATAATAAATATTAGTCAAGGAACAAATTTGTAGAAAGTTCTTTTGTTCTAACTGTGACGAATTTCCTAATTTTGAACCATGGACAAATAACGAGGTTGACACCTACCATCATCCTCTTTGTGAAAGCTCATCACATTTGTGTATTTGAGCAAGCCAACGTTTTTGTCCATACCCAATAGCTTTCCTCGCAATTGTTGACTCTAAGCTGTGTGAGTGATCAACAACAGAGAACCCATAGAAATCTCAAAGGTTGCAATACGCTGATCTATGAAGACTCCACCACTGTCATAAAATTAACAAGAGCTACATTCCAAAGTTCAATCTGCTTTAGATAAATTGACTTCTAACAGAGAATTACTACTTTTTGTCATGATATCTAACCGGAAGTGTTAGAAATACTGTCTAACCCAATTGAGAGTTTTGATGAATTTGCAATTTGATCAATAACACTTTGAACTTCCAATACGCAGTTCTTAATCATTTCTTGTTGCTGGGGAGTCAAATACCATTTCAATCTGACTATTTCTTATAGGTGTGGCATTTTTTGACGATGAGTATACACTGTAAGACCCCGATTAACGTTGTTTCGTTTAGAGCTGTTTCGGTTTAACGCTCTTTTATTTCAATTGTAGGATTCCCCGAAATTACAGACAGCGGTAGGCTTCCCGATATCCGAAGCAGTTTATCTATGTTTCTTCTTTCCAGCGGTGTTATACGAACGTATTTTTATCGTTTCAAACATTTGTTAACGCTATTGTCAGTATAAATTTATATAATATAACGATTGCTATAGTGACAAATATTATGATTTTTAGTTTTTATCATGGGTGATAGTAAAAAACACGAAAATAAAGCAACAAGAAAAAAAAGCAGGAGCAAATTTTGCCAGGAGTCTAAAGGAAAGACGGGGCGTTATGGATGCCTTATCCACTTACCAACAACTTTTTACAGTGCGCAAAAGAAAAACGCAAATTACATTAGATGCCTTCTTGATAAAAAGGCAGAAAATTGGAAATACAGAGGATACTGTATGATCTGAAATGTAAACATACTGACTTAGAATTTTATTTATTTTTATATGTATATTCATTTATTATGTTTCTATATTTGAAGGAAATACAATTTTGTTTTATTGTTATAAAACCCATAATTAATAAATTTAATGGTAAAATACCTGGCCAATTTTCTACCCATCTTCCCCTAACCCCATTATTTACATGATGAAATAACCTCGTTTAACGCTGTTTCATACTATGCTCTACTTTGATGGAACGTATACCCCGCGTTGAGCGGGGTCTTACTGTACTATAATCTCTATTGCCCAAGTTGTTATTGTTTGTAAGTGAGATAAATAAAGCCTATATTAGCTAATAAACCCACAATAAATACTTTATTAACTAATATATTCATGTTAAAAAATTTTGAGACATTTGAAAAGTAATAGAATTCAAACAGATCAAGGTAAATGTATGTTCTGGAAAAACACAGAAATAAAGAAAAACACCCTTTACATAAGTGTGTGTTTTTACTCATATTCGATTCGAGTATCTTTTACTTTATATGTAGGTGCAATACCTTTACAGTAAACAAAGGCCAAGAGAACAAATTTTGCTACCCTATAATTCGGGTAATCAATCTTCTATTTTAAACTGAAATGTTCAGTGACGTAGTGAATTTTTAAGAAGGAGCCAACAGATTGATTTTTCTCTGGCTTCGACTTTTATACACTATCATATTTTATAAAATGGATTGTTTAAATGTAGGCGAAGCCATTCATCGGGTTTTGGACATACATTTGTGAATTTTTAGAAATACTTTATGTCACCTAGTTTGAGCCACTTCAAATTAAAACTACAATAATAAAGATTAGCTTAGTGGCATTTGATTAACTGCTAAAATCGTCATGCCTATATGAGAGATGTTTGGTAATTTAGGTAGTATCCCCTTAAATTTCTGTATCAACTCCTTCCAGATTCATTTTATTTCTGGAATATGGATGAAAAAATGTCAATTTTTTCATGCTTATTTTCAAACATACATGTCTTTTTAACCCTTTATCTACCGCAATATGATTTACTGCAATTTTTTTCGTGCGATATTTTTTTTGATTAAATACATTGAAAATTAAGAGATATACATAAATAAAATACTGAATTTTGAGGAATGTAATCCGTTAGAGCTAATTAATTAAATTGGTAATTTAAAGATACCTTTAGCCCTGTCTAAAATATTATCATAATACGAAAAGACCGAATGACTTTTTTAACAGAGTTTTAATTCTTAAAAATGCTAAATAAACAGAAAAACCTAATATTTTACACAGCACAAAATATTTAGTTTTAAAAATTATGAAATTTATAAAATTTATTTACTTTTTGTACACATAAACTTAATTTGATGATATTCAAGTAACAGTTTTTCTTTATTTTTCTTTTTCATTAATACACAAAAATCTATTACGCGTTATGCATTTTGAGCGAGGTTTCGATTTAGTGTTTTTAAGGCAGTGTATCCTAGGGTGGGAAATGCTGTATAGTGTTAACATGAAGTACTGCACCTTGAATCTTGCCAAGTCTCTTGATCGCTATCTTAAGAATCTAACGAAAGTTTCAACAGATTACTTTCTAGGACCTCTTTATCTAAAAAATCATCTGCTAGTGCATCATCGATTTCAGATGGTAGGTCTTGTAGTAAATCCAAAGCCTCTTGAAGACTGAGCTTCTTTTTCCCAGATTTTCTAAGAAAAGGAAATAATAATAATAGCACCTTGAAAATCTCCAATTATTGTTAAATCTCAGTTACAAATAAATAAATTAAAATGTTGTTAATTTTTGAAAACAGAATAGATATTTAGTTTGTGTAGCAAAAAAAAAACAAACAACCCTAAGATTTAAATTTCAAAATTTTTTGAAAACTTTAAAATAAAACAAAAGCAAAATAAATAAGTTAAGCTAAAAAGAAATGCCAAAATAGCATAAGTCTGTTTCGTTATAATGATGAATCTACAACACAACAAAAAACAATAAGCCACACGGAAGAAAAAATTTAATTTACTTTAATTTGAATTTCTTCTTCCTCTCTGAAAATATTTTTTTTCAAACAAATTTTTCCTTTTTTTAATATCTAATTTAATAAAGCAAAATATTTTGAAAATTTTTATACACTAATTATGGAACACATTATTTAAAAAAATTATATGGACAAGTTTCATAAAACTTTTTGTTTATCTCTATCTTAACTTGTTTCTAAAATTCAAAAGTTCTTTTTTCTTTTTTTAATTTTATACATATGTGTGTACTGATGGATAGATTGCTGATTTAATTTTAATTTTTGTTCCATTTAATGTTTTGTGTCCTTAAAATTCTGAAATAAATAACAAAGGTACAATTTTTACACCTAAGAGGATATGGAATTTTTAATTTTAACTTTATCTGTTTCTAAATACCTTTCCTAATAATATAAAACTTTTTTTCATTACCAAAAAGTGATGAATGATTAAAATTTTATGAAGAGAAAAAAAGGATTATTCTAAGAAGTAAATAATGAATTATAATAATTATATTATTCTTTTTGTATCAATTCATCCATAAACTGATAGTAATATTACAAAAGCTTTGCTTATGATAAGAAAACTCTGAAATTACTTTTCTAAATTAAAGTGAAAACGTGTTAAGTCTTCGGGCAATTACATAACATTTTTTTAGAATCAAAAATTGCTGCACGTAGAGAAATTGAGAACTTTAATTGTACCCAGAGCTGCAGCAATATCTAATAAATCCTCTCTTTCAAAAATGGACATTTAATATATTCTTCTTACAGAATAAATGTCACAGTTGCTGAGAGAGAAGAATTTGAAAAATAAATTAATTCAATAACACGGAGCTAAATAAGTTTATATTATGCATTTTCTCCAAAATATTTAATTTACATTTTAGCATTATCCTTGCCAGTTTTTAAAAATTTACAAAGTAATAAAAAGAGGTTCGTAACATGATTAAAAATGTAATGTGGTTTTTGAATGTATTCTTTAAAACGAACTTTAAGGAATCCGACTACGTTCGGAACCGTGATTTTAAAAAAGCGCATAAATGGATGATTTTCATGATATTTAGTGTCACTTAGATTAGAATACATGTATAAACCTGTTTTAAGGATATTTTGACAAAAAAAATTATTTAAATACACTATTTCGGCCAAAAATTAACTTAGAATAACCATTTTTCAAAATGTTCACCTATTGTGAAAAATGCTTCTATTATAATAATATTTTGCCTGAATATAGTTCAGACATCTGTAAAGAGGCTCAACTAGGATTTTTGAAAACTTCACATTATTTTCAGAGTTACCACTCGTTGAAATAATTATCGGCGTTTTTTTTTCTTAAAATTTCTCCCCTCTTTTTCGTACAACATGGATAAACCCACTTCTAATTTATAAATTTCAAAAATTCTAGTTGAGCCTCTGTACAGAGGTCTGCGCTGTAGACAGGCAAAATATTATTATAATAGAAGCATTTTTCGTAAAAGGAGAATATTTTGAAAATGGGTCATTCTATGTTCATTTTTTGTCAAAATATTGTACTTAAATAATTTTTTATTATAATACTATTCTTAAAACAACTTTATTTACATTTTCTAATCTAAGTGACACTAAATATCATAAATATTATCCATTTAGACGCTTTTGCAAAATCACGGTTCCGAACGTAGTCGGATACCTTAATACATTTCATAAAATAAATTTCCCTCAAAGTTACAGAGTAAATTTTTAAACAACACTAAAGTTTTGAAATACGTAAATAATAAATATTTGTTTATATGTTTTTTTTCCTAAAATTTAAAGTAAATATAATGATGTTTAGCATTATTTTACCTAAATCGCAATACATTAAATACACTTTCCATTGTTTACGATTCGAACCTAGAACAAAGGAGAAAATGAAAATTTAACCAAATGAAAGTAATAAAAATATTAACAGGGAAATGAAAGATTTGCCAAATATTTATTTCCATTTGTTCAAAGTAAAATATCTAAGTATATTTTGTACACATAACATTTATCATGAAAGAATAAAGAGAAAATGTATTTATTTCTACTGTAAAAACATCTGGTTTGTGTAGTGCATATATCATACCATATTAATTGTGGTGTTTAGAACATATCGTATCTTTTAATTGTAACACAGGATTGTTTGTGGTTATTCTTGTTCATTTATATTTTTTATTTTCAAAATCAACAAAAAGAAAGAGAGATCCTGTTCTGAAAAATAAAATACGTCTGAATTTATTCGTAAACAAGAGCATATAGTAGAATGAATCTTTGATTAAATAGATCTGTCTTAAGTACCAAAAATAAAGAAATTATCTACCATGGATAAAATTATTTAAACATTTATGATATGAGCCTGCCGAGGGATTAAATAATTGAAATCATATAAATTAAATAATTGAAATCACATAAATATACTTAAAATAGAAACGAAAAATATGAAGTATTTTAAAGCGTGAACTAATGTAAGAAAAAAGAAATTAATAAATTTTGTAATATGGTCCCTTTCTGATGGCAAATATTTTACACGATTTAATTTTTACTTCCAAGAGAAATCGAATATGTTTAATTGGTAACTAATATACTTTTTAGCAAAACGTTATTTGATGTTATGGAAATAACAACATTTGAAGTCTATCGCCCATATAATTTTTAGAACTTGCAAACTTATTCAGTTTAAAATTTTAATTGAACACATTTTTAATAGTTTTATCTATCTTTAAAAGCCAGTAAAATATTCTTTTTGACAAATTATTCTGCATATGAATATAAGAATGGAAAGAAAGAAAATATACATAAAAAGCTTGTAAAAGACATGGAGTTTATTAATAAAAAAGTTTTTCAATACCCATTGTATTTTCCCAAATGTAAGAAATTCCTGTGATATAAAAATATATGCAAATACAGTTATTGAAAAACGTGTTCTTTATTCTTTTGTAAAATGTTCTGGAATTGCTAATATTTTTATATGAATAGCTGTTTTTATTCTATGTTGTTCAACACGTGTGTTAAGGTGTGCGTAAGCATTATGAGTAATTTTATTTCTGGGGTTTTGAAAATCATATAATTTATAGTACGTTTTTTTTTTCAAATGAATACATTTTAATAAAACAATAAAACATTTAGCTGACGTTATTTTTTTCCTTTATTTTTAAATTTGTGTTAAAAAATTTTGAACAGTGCTTGAAATATTAGTAAAATATAAAGTAGAATTAAATTTCTAAATAAAAACTATTATTTTCCATGTTCAATATAATGTAAAAATTAAATTAATAAATACTTCACCCAAAGATTTCAGAATCCTCAGAAAAATTTCAGAATTTTTAATCATGTTTCTTTCCTTATGTTGTTGTTTCACCAAGTATTTCCTTTACACAAAAACAGTAAATTAAATTACACAATTACATTATAAAACAATTCATACTAGATTAAATTATGTATGTGTTTGCTTATATTTAGTAATTAGTAACATGTAAAGAGTAAAAATTTGGCAATTAATTTTATTATATTTTTTTCCACTTCGAAAACTTATGTCTTACAAAGCTCACAGAAAATGTATGATTATTTAATCATATTAATAAAGAAAAAAGCTGTATAATTTCTGAAAAAGTAATTTAATTAAAATTTATAGGGATATATTTGAATTAATTCAGATTTTGATCTTGATTGCTTTGTAGCTTAAAGTGACATCTCTTATTTCTTTTAAAATTTTCCCACTGCATTTGTGTTGAAGATAAAAACAAAATTTATTTTCATTCTTTCAAAATAATCAGGACTTACTTACGATATATGCTATTAGAAATGGAATTTTATATAATTGCTTTTTAATAAAGTCTAAAAACTGGTGTAATTAAAAGAATTATTGGAATATTTCTTTGATGAAGGGTAGTGGTAATACGCGGATTATTAATGTTCTGATTTTGGCAGCTTAAGAAGCACTAGCCGTTACCTACCTTCTCCACTGGTATTTCATGACGTTGTATAAAATACTATATACTGTTCATATATATATATATATATATATATATATATAGTAATGTAAAATAAAAATGAAGAAGTACTAGAACCTACAGTGTTAAAGCAGGAAGAAATTGGAATTCACCAGACACAACAAATGTAGATACAAAAAAGTCTTTGGACTAAACTGGAGGCCTATTATGATTTCTAAAGCTGTCGCAGAATTAGGACAGCGAATTAGGGTTAGCAATGCTTTATAGATCCAACCTTCCCCGTACAGCAGAAATTTTCGACATAGTAGGGGAAAAAAAGAAAAAAAAACCAAGTTGAAAAGTTAAGCTTAATACAACACGTGGAAGAAAAACCTGATTTTATATATATATATATATAAATTATTGATATTCAAGTTCTTTCATTAAGAATTCGATTGCATTGAAATATATACTTATTCCTGTAACTCTCTCACCTCTTGATATAAAAAGTGTACAGAACTTCTAATTAAGAATTTAGTCTCTAAAAGTGAAGTAGAATGATTTTTTGCCCTCTCGTAACCCAATAACCAAGTAGATTTCAGCAAAACCAATTTTCAGTGGATCCCTGTTCCTCAAAATAAACATACGTGCCAAATTTCAAGTTTATATCTAATAAAGTGGTAACGCAATTTCTATTATCAATACAATCCGTAACCCCGTTGAGAGTCAATTTCCAAAAGAACTGTTCTTAGCGGATTTCAATTCAACGACAACAACAACAAAAAAAAACATACAAACCAAATTTCATTATAGTCCTAGTAGTTCGAAAACAAGAATTTCTTTGTCAATACAACCTAGTAACCCCCCACTCCTCCCCAGGAGTCGATTTACGTAAAATCCATTCTTGTGGATCTGTTTTCAACAAAAGAAACATGCTTAACAAATTTCAAGTATGTAGGCCTAACAATTCAAAAATAGGAATTATTTTCTATATCCTCCGACTTGACTCTTCCCAACAACCCTTGGTAGCCTATTTTCGAAAAAAAATTTTGTTAGAGAAAATCTATTTCAGGAAAGGAACATGCCTACCAATTTTGAAGCAGTTAAGTCTGCTTAATAATGGAAATACTTATCTATAACGCCCATTAATCCCTCACAACGCCACTTGATCTCTATTTTCGTAAAAACTATTTTGTAGTAACTCTACTGTCCCCTCCACACACAAGAAAGGATTCTGCTTACCAAATTCCAAGACTGTACATCTAATAGTTTAAAAATGGAAATAATTAAGTATAGAGCTCCTTAAACTCGCGCAACACCCCTTGGGGTCGATATTCGCAAAACTCATTTTGTAGTGGATCTCTACGAATTGAAAGGATTCTGCTTACCAAATTTCAAGATTGTACGTCTAATAGTTGAAAAACGGAAATAACTATCTAAAAGGCCCCTTAATCCCCCTCAACGCCCCTTGGGGTCATTTTTTGTAGAAAACATTTTGTAATGGATCTCTACTCCAAAAAAGAATCCGCTTACCAAATTTCAAGACTGTACGTCCAATAGTTTAAAATGGAGATAATTGTGTGTAACGCCCCTTGGGGTCGATTTTCGTAAAACCCATTTTGTAGTGGATCTTCACTCCGTGAAACAAATCTGTTTACCAAATTTCAAGACTGTACATCTAATAGCTTAAAGATGTAGATAATTATGTTTAATGCCCCTTAATCTCCTTCAACACCCTTGGGGGTCGAATTTCGTAAAACCCATTTTTAGTGGATCTTTACTTCATGAAACTAATCTGCTTGCCAAATTTCGAGCTGTACGTCTAATAGTTTAAAAATGGAAATTATTGTCTGTAACGCCCCTTAAACCCCTTAAGGTATCCGACTAGGTTAGGAGATAAATTTTTCAAAAATCAATTTTCTGAATAATTTTATTGTTTTAAAGAACATAAATAGGCTTAAAAAGTCTATAACTACTAAATAATTAACATGTATCGCCTTTTTTTTTTTTTTTTTTTGAAAAAAAAATATATTTTTAGGAAAATTTAGCAAAATTTTTAAGTTAAGAAAAACATGATAAATAAAACTAAATTCCACTTTATGCAATTTTAAGGTCATTGATATACTTCTTGATCCCTATGAAGTGTCACAAACCACAGGATATAAAAACTATTTTAAGAAATAAATATTTTATTTGCATTTAAATTTGATGGTCATGATTTTTCGTCAAAATTACTGCATGTTCTGAGCTAAAAATGGCTGTAAAATGTGTAATGTTAATGTAAATGTTAAATGTAGCTGTCTTAAAACCTACGGTTCGTTACACTGTGATGGGCCCATAGCCTATATGTTATAAATTTCATTGCATTTGATTGGATTATTTAGAAGATATCCCGTTTTTCGTGCAGAAATTATCATGAAAATTTCATTCTTCAGAAAACGAATTTAAAAAAAAATATTTTTATTGGTTAGATAAACTAAATGCTATAAAAAGAACTTAAAAACCTCTCTCGTTTTATGTATTAGTCCTTCTTCCTCAATAATTAATTTCTTTTTTCCCTAATGACCCAAACAACACCAAACATCAAACACTTAAAAAAACACTTTTTCCACCTTGTCGGATACCTTAACACCCATCGGGGTTCAATTTTCGCAAATCCGTTCTTAGTGGATCTCTACTCTATAAAAGGAACCTGCCAACCAAATTTCAAGTCTGAAGGTTTAACCCTCTAAGCGGTCTGCACGTAAAATCCTGCCATTCTAGAGGTGCTTTTTTTTGCCTTCAAGTAAGATTCTCAAAATCGAAAGTAAGATTTTTAAAAATACGGCTCAACCGCTTTTGAGAATCTTATGTGAAGGCAAAAAAATACATTCGGTGCATTTTCAAAGCATCTCTAGGATGGCAGGATTTTACGTTCAGACCGCTTATAATTCCGGAGGTATCGAGATGAGTCAGTGAGTGAGTGTGTTAGTTGTTTTTCTCCTTTGCATAAATAGATTTTATGTATGATTTTGTAGCTTTTTGGTTGTTTTACTCTCTCGAAATTATTTGATTCATCATCGCTTATCTACATCCCAACTAGAACGTTTTTTCTCGATTTTTTTTCTTCCTTTGACTCGAATAAATATTCTTGACTAATTAACGTTTTTACGACACAAAATATTTTATATAGTAACGTAGTAACTATTTTAATTACTGTTGGCAAGTAAAGTTGTAACACCAAAAAGGAGGATGATATAAACGTCAAAATCTTCTGTACGAAGGAAGATACTGGGATATGCAAACGATCAGCATTTGAGCACAATTGAAAGATGTAGGAGGGAGAAAACAATGTGTCAAACTCTGTATAAAAAGAACATTATGCAGCGCATTTACCATTTGAAAATGGCAATTGAACGTTGGTTGGTTGCGACAGTATCGCCTTATACCTCGTATATAGAGGATAAAGAGCTACCAATACTTGTCAAAATTCGATAATAGTAGAATTGTAGACTAACGTGAATGCAAGTATATCATCCACGATATTGCAACTCCAATAAATCGGAATCAAACGACTGCTTTGCGAATATGAAATTGATAGGCTGAAAAGAGTCTTGCTAAACATGCTAGTTCCTTATGGCATTTCATCATGCATGCGCGAGAGGACAGATATGTTGTCAGGATCGGCCTTTAAGAATCGTACAACCATAGCAAGTGACTTGAGTCAAGAAGTGGACTTGTCTGCAGCATGACAAGTATCCTTGTGTATAGCGCAACAACGCCTGGAGCAGCACAGTGACCATTGTTGGCACTGAAGTATAGAAATGCACGATAACAGTGGTGGCTCCAACGACAAAACTGGATACAGAGGTTCAACTACGTTGCATTTTAAGGTTCCGACTACTCTAAAATCATAATTTTTTTTTTGAAAAAAAATTGACATTTTTTTATATTTATAATTTTATTTTATATGCCATCTTATTAGCTTTATAAAAATATCAAGTTTTTAATTTTCCAATCACTAGAACAAAAACTACAAGTGTTTTAATAAAAGCGGATGCCATAACTTTATATACGAGTAAGATGTCAAACATTAAAATGCGTTTTACTCGAAATGTGTGTGTGTGTTTTCTTTCGGAAAGCTCAAACGGGGACAGCGATTGCTCAAAACGTTTTGAAAATAATTTGCTGGAATTTTTTGTGTATGTTTTGTATAACAGAAGAAGTGTTTTAACCTTTAGATTTGTCAATCACTGTTTTATTAAAAAAATTACAGTTCCTTATGTGAATAGAATCACTGTTTTTTTAAGCAATTTCATATAATAGCTAAGATAAAGTGCTCTAGTATTTGTAAAAATAAAAATATCTCTTATCCTGAAGGTAATTTCAAACAGGAATAGCAAAGTAATAGATCAAAATTAAAAAATTGAGAATTTGTTCATTTACTATTTGTATACAGTGGCCCCGTTTGTGGAATTTTTTATCAATTTTTACCCATTTTATCCTATTTTAATAGTAATCATTTATTTTTCCCTTCTCAATTTTAGCCTTTTAAAAAAAAAACTGTACTAAATAAGTCTAAAAATCACAATAAAATCTCCATATCTCCATTTTTTTTTAAAAAAAAGTTGTCGCAAGTAGTCGGATACCTAATGTATCGCGGTTCTGCTTTCATGCTGTCAACATCATGTTGGACGTATCTAGTCTTAAGGAACAGAGGAGATTTGCCTGCTTACATTCGATATCTTCACATAGGCCTTGCTTTAGTGAATATTAACTTCACACTAATCAAGGGCTTTTGGCGACGGATCTCATAATTTTGAACCATGGCACCCTTTCCTCTCAGCTACCGCACCGCACCAACCGGAAATTGTTTGAGCTCTTGACAGATTTTACGTACGACATTTCCCTAAACGGCGGGTCTTCAGCAGTACTGGGCTCAAACTCATGATACGCCAACCACATGTTCGTTACCTTCACCACTAAACTGCCACGGTCCTCACATGGACCTTTTACCTGGAGTATTAGTATGAGCAGCAATTGGGCACACAACATTGAGCATAATTTCTAGCAGCTCAGTATAAATCTAATTTCGGAACTTCTTTGTACTAATTTCGGACGCTGAGTTCCTCTCAAATTGACTACAAATTTAATTGTTTTTCTCCTACTACGCTATATACGAATAATATAAATAGAGTTTTGTTATCTAAAGTAAAAAATTTTAATAAACGGGAGTGTATTGATTGGTCGCAATTAAAAGTAACTGTAACTTATTAGAACCATTCGTTTTGCTAACAGTTATTTCATTCTATTCCAATATATTTTGCTGAAGTGCTGTTTTTCTTTCAATATTTTTTTAAAAAATTTTTAAGCATTAAATGTCTATCATACACCTAATGATTTCATTGGTTAATAATAAGCATATAATCCGCTTGTTGGAAATATAGTTTGTAAATGAATCCTTTTGAAAAAATAAATACGAAATTATCGTATACGTGAATCAAAAATGAAGACGTATTAATCAACGAATAATTTTTAAGAATCGCTTCAAGGAAATAGTTTTTGAAAAACAAACTTATTTCCATCACGTTTGGAAATCAAACATCTTTTGAAAGTGATCTTTTTAAATAGAAAAGTATATTCATGAGACCACATGAAATTTCCTATAATTATGCAAATGAATGACATTTATGCATTTTGCTGACAGTAATTACTTACGAGAGTTAGGAAAGTTTATCCAGAACTAGGATTTATCGACAAAAAGTCTGTCACATTTTCTTAAAAAGACTGATTTCAATTTCAGCAGTTATTTTAAAAAATTCTGAAAACTTTTGAATATACGTAAGTTTAATAAATATTCATTAAAGACTGCGTTTGTCGAAGAGAAAATATCATGCATTAGGTGTTTATTTTTTTTTATTATTAGAGAATGTGATTGTCAGTTTAAAATGTATTCAGTTGTGAATTAGTTGTAGTTATTATTTTAAAATTCAATCTTTAAATCATGTGTGTAGGAAGGTTTATAAAATACTCATGTGGCTGCTATTTACAGCAACAACAATGGTAATTTAATCAAGCAAAACATACCCCTAGACAATAAAAAGTGCATTGTCCATTTCACTTCGCATAATGAACAGACGTTAAAAAACATTACAAGTAAAATAGTTTCTTTAGTATACCGAAAGAATAATTACTTTTTCTTTCACAAAGCAATGCAATTTTCTCTGTCTCCGATCCATGTCTACAAATTATTTTGCATTTCGAAAAACATTCTTTTTAACCTCACAATTAAGTAAAATGAGGTAAATTCAGTTAACTCTAAGCTATGTTCTCATTAAAAGAGGTCATTGCATAAATGGAATTTCAAGTCTGAACTTTGATGAGAGCACAAAATTCAGAAGAGGAAATATATTTTTCTTCTGTTTTTTCCCCCACAAAACTCTATAGAATATTTTGGCAAGATTGAGAGAATGTGTGTGTAAATCGAATTTAGAGTTTAGCACCAAAAACAAAGAGGTTATTGCATTTTCTTTCTAAGAAGGGCTTAAAATTATTTGGGGAATTTACTTCTTTTTTTTTTCAAAAAACTGTTTTAACTCTTATTGACAACAGGAAAAGAAAGTAGTTATTTTTTTAAGTAAGGCAAAAGTAATAATATTAGAGAACAATTTTTCGAAGGAATTGGAAATTAGAAAATGGAAAATTTTCAAGTTTGAAAATTTAAACATGAAGCAAAAAACAGAAAAGGAAAAAAAATTTTTCTTTGTTTTCCCCCAAAAAACCCCCTTTTTTTTTTTTTTAAGATTAAAAATTTAAAAAGTTTTGCAAAAAAAAAAAAGGTTTTTTTTCCAAAAATTTAAAATTATTTGGGGAATTTAAAATTTTTTTTTAAAAAAATTTTTTAACTTCCTTAATTTTAAACAAAACCCAGGAAAAAGAAAAGGAGTTAAAAATTTTTTAATTTGGGCCCCAAAATTTAATAAATTTTTAAAGAACCCAATTTTTCGGAAGGGGAAAAAGGGGGAAAATTTTAAAAAAAAATTTTTTGGCAGTGAAAAAAAATCTTTAAAAAATTTGTTTTTAAAAATTTGTAGTTTTTAAAATTAAGTTTTTTAAATAATTTTTGGGGGTTTGCATTTTTATTTTAAAAATTTGATTAAAACCCCAAGTCTAAAAGAAAATCCCCTTTTTTTTCCCAATTTAAAGAATGAATTTAAAAAAGGTTTTCAAAAAAAAAATTTGGTTTTTTTAAAAAAGAATTTTAAAAATTTACGTTTTTTGGTTTGGAAAAAATTTTTTAAAAATTTTGAAACCAAAAAATCAAAACCCCTTTTAAAAATAAATTTTTAAAAATTTTTTGTTGTTTGTTAAAATTCCAAAACCTGTTGGAAAAATTTTTCAGCCGGAGAAATTTCCCTATTTAATGCCAAGGGGCAAAAAGTTGTACGTCTGTCGTTACCCTTTTAGCTTTCAGCATCATTCAGGTGAAAGAACTTTTGGGCCTCGGTTCCACCGAAATTTGGAGGGGGGAACACCCTGGGGGTTAGTCAGAGGCATCCCCCCCATTTTCCCCTTTTCCACCAAACTCCGAGGGACTTGGGCTCGGGGCTTTTTAAAGAGAACCCCCATGCCTCCCCCACCCCACAAACATCCTTGCCTTCTATGGATTCCAACCCTAACCTCCCCTTTTGCCGGTTGGGTAACCTTAACAAACCCTGGTTAGATGGCAAAGATAGCCCAAAAAAGTGTCCCCCGTTTTTTCAGTATCCATTAGCATCCTTGAAGTTTTTTGCCCCCTAAAGATTTAATGCGAATCAACCAAACAACGTGATCGTATTTGGAACTATGAGAACAAAATTTTTAAAATTGTTTTAGAAATTTAAACCCTAGGGATTGCAATTTTTCGGACCAAAAGTTCAATCCCCCGGTTTTGGGTTTTTTTTTCCATCTTAAAAATTAGGGTTTTAATAGGGAAAATTTTTTAAAAAAAAAAATAAAAACACGGGTTTTTTTTCTTTTGCCAGTTTTATTAAAAATTGTAAATATCACAAAAAATAATTTGTAACTTATAAATAATAACAATATGTAAAGAATCACAAAAAAGTAAAGGAACATCTTATTTATTTAAATTACAACAAAGTGTATAAATATTACGATTCAGTCTGTGGTACCATTACAAATTCTTGAAAAGTGATCTTAAAAAACATAATGCATCAATTGTATGTATGATATGCAAATACAATGTGAATAACGAACTCACCAATTTAAAAACATCAAAATATTACGCACTTTCTTCACAATTACAACCTTATTTTCACGTATAAGAATATCAAACTAAGAATCCTGCGCGTGTGCAGATCTCTCTGAGCTGTAATAGGATAGTGTTAGGCTGCCTCTTACGATGATCCACATAATTTATCAATTATCTTGATTGTACGATGCAACTTTATCTTCACAGTCTAATTAATTTCGTCCGTTAGGGACATAAAAACAAAAAAGGTATACTATTTTGCCATGTTGGCGATCCCTGAATATATAGTGCAGACAATTTTAAAAATTTCTTACAGATACCGAAAAAACGATATTTAAACTTGCGATACCGGTATTACAAAATTGTTCAAATGGCTCAAAATACCGGTATTCGGTATCCCGGCATACCGGTATTGCAATCTAATTAACACTAAATGTCACGGTTTAAAAAATCAATATACCCACTAGACATTTGAGATACATGACATTTGTGAATAAGAACTTTGAATTTGAAATGAAATTAAATGGTCATGATATCCTAGTCGTCATATCCCGAGCTCGTGATGGTGCTTGTCGAGTTACAGGTTCGAATCTTGATGCCACTGAAGACCCGCCTGTTTAGAGGGGGATCTATAATAAATCTCTTTTACCTCACAATCCTGACGTTGATATGGTGAGGACGTTTCAGAGGTACAGCTTAGGTTTTGCCCTCATTACTTTACCCAGGTGCAACATAACAATCTTTGTCGCCAATAAGCTTCTGGTTCCTTAGCGTGCGATGTTAATATGTTTATAAACACTCAATCATTTATCGAAACTAAATGATAAATCTCTTTTTTATAGTTATTTCACAAAATTGCTTTGTAGGGATTGAATTAAATGAAAAGTTGCTTCTTCCAGCTTCATTTTATTAGCTAAATCAAATCACTGTACTAAGTATCAGAAGTTCGATTTTTATTGAAGGATGTGTACGTAAGAAGTTCTTAACAAATCAAAAATCCATCCCCTCAATCAGATTGCATGGCATTCAATTAACTGTGTTCTAAATCAGAATCAAAATTATAAACTATTTTATACAACTTCAAAATTCATATTATTTTTTGAAGCGTGATTAGGTGGCAACATTCAATTTTAAATTAAATATCGTTTTTTTTTCTTCAGAAGCATATTATATCATAAATTGAAAGTCTTTAAGACTAAAGTTTACACAAATAGGATTCTATTAAAACAAGTAATAAAAAAAAAATGGTGCGTGAAACGCCACTTGAAAGAAGTGAAACTTCTTTGGCGACGTTGGAACATTGATTATTTGTTCTAATATTCCAAACTGACCGTGTACATGTCTCAATCGCTTAATTTTCATGAAAGGATTTCGTGGCGAAATGAGTCTTTCTGATATCAAATCCAAAGTAGGAAGATGTGCAGGAATTTCTGGGTATACAAAACCATAATATTTTGATAAATTTGGTATACTTTTTTCTATTTAAACTTTGTCGGCAATCGTAGCATGCTTTAATGTGTCTTCTAAATTAATTCGCGGTAAAATATTTTGCAAAATATTTTTGAGCTCAGCAACAGGTGTTTTCACATCATCTCTAAACCGTAATATATCATAAATTGAACGCCCGTGACTGAAAGGATTATCAACAAATAGCTTTTCAAAATCTGTGTGTCATTTTTATGGGAATCATAAAAATCTTTATATCTAATCATCTTTGTAACGTTATTACTGATTTGCATGCATCAGTTCCTACACGCACTAGACTTGTTGAGGGCTCTGTAGTTAATGGCACAGGGGGCTCACAAAGTCCGTATTAATCTATGATGTCATTAGAAGAGTCTCAATAGCATTCCCATCCCTTAAACTGGCCATTAAGTGAGTGTTAAGCAGTGTTTTTTTTCCGTGCTCGATATTCTCTCATGTACTCTGATGGAGATTTGGCTACCGGAATTTGCACTATTTTTCTGT
>BMAV01004294.1:0-27821 GCA_019973955.1 Trichonephila inaurata madagascariensis | reverse complement strand
GGGTTTGCGCCCGGCTTTGGGAAAACGCGGGATGCACGTTAAATTTGTGGGAAAAAAGTCCTCACGCTGTCTCGGAATGAAAACTTGGAGGATGTGGCGCCTGTCGATCTCGTCATTTGACTGGAGATCGAAATTGCTAGGTTTGTCGACAATACCCTCATGTTGTTCTTAAGTTCGATGTTAATAAACAATCAATCAATCAAAGAAATAATTTTTTACCTAATAACTGTTTTTCAAAATTTTAAAGCAAATTTTATCGATTGGTTATTTTTTTGAACGAGCCAGACATGTTATAATTCATACAACCTACGATAGATTTAAAGATTTAAAGCAATAGTACTTTAAAAATATTTTGTAGTTTTGTATCATTAAATTTAAAATTAATTATACAAAATAGCTAATTACTAACTGAAATGCCCGTTCTTTGCCCGGGTTGAATTTTAAAAATATAAAATTCACCTATTATAGCAATTATAAAGGTAAGGAGGGTAAAACCCTGTGTGAAGTATTACAACCAAAAATTAAAAATATTTTGTTTAAATGAACGTTCACATTATAAAAATTTTGAACGAACTGCAATTTGGCCTCGAAGTAAATAATAATTTAAAAAAAAAGAAAAAAATCAATGTAAAAGATAAAATTAGCATACTAAAAAGTAAATAAAGATGAATGAATACAAATATAAAATATTAATAATAGAAAAGTGATAGTAGTAGTAAGTTTCTGCTATGGAAACTATGAGTGAAATAACCTGAAATAGAAAATAGAAATAGAAAAATTAATGATGATAAACTGATTCCCTTAATATTATTATAAATAAAAAATATTAAGAAGCCTTGAACAGGAAAAAAATTAAATTAATTTAACATGAAGAGCGGATGCAATACTATCTAACATCTCTGTAATGCATCTAATATAAAGTATTAGATGTAATTCAATACTAAAAAAATTTCAGTAGTATGAACTCTGAAATCAAAAATCTATCTAAATCAGATAAAACAGGTCCCCGCGTTGAAATAGTTCAAAATTAACCACAGTACTGAATGAAACAAATAATAATCCATATTGCTAAAAAATAAATTATTGAAACAATACTTTTTTGCAATATTTCTATTAACAATTGTAATTGGATTGAAAAGAGCAAACAGATGTGAAGTACATCATGATAAATCACTATATTGATAGTTGAAATACACCCTACTCTTCTTTTACGCGGTAGATACTTTTGTTAGAGAACCGTGCAAAAAAAAAAAAAAAATCGTGTAAAAAAATATATCCGACTTACGGTAAATATGGGGATATGTTCTACAATTTTTAAAAAAATTGTGTAAAATGAAAAATCTTTAAATATTTTCCAAAAATATTAATAATTGTTTTATATTTATAAAACAAAAATCCTTTTTATTGCAAAAGATTAAAATTAGTGAAAAAAAATTAAAATACAACATATAAACGTAAAATTTAAATTAAAATGAAACTCTTAAATATTTTAGCTGATTGAAAAATCAAGATTTGCAATGTTTATTTTACGAAAACAAAAATTCATTTTTATCAGAAAATTAATTAGTGAAATTAAAATTCGATTTTTAAAATTAAAATTTGGAAGAATTTCAACTCTTTTAACTGCTCCATTTTCTTTTTTGTTGCGGACTCGATCCAAGTTATTAGCGTTGTGTCAGTACTCTAGCATAAAATTTGCGATTTTGATTCAAATGAAAAATTTGTTGAAACCCTTTTCCGATCGGGTTGGTCGAGGCCTTTATTAGTAAGAAATGTTGGTTTCCAATTGCTTGTATAATTCTTCAAACTAAATTCCCAGAACTTCGATTGTGTTAATTTATCGACTGGTTTATTACCAAAAAAATTAAAAATAAAATGTTATTCCTCAATCAAAAGAACACGAATTTCCCAATTTTTTTAATAATTCGGCGCTAGAACAAAAAGTTCATGAAAAAAAAAGTCGTTAAATTCGTGTACCGTGCTATTTAATTATCGTGTAAGAAAAACCGTGCAAAAAAAAAAAAAAGGTTGGTATATGTTACCGTTAAAAGTGTATAATTTAGTTATTTCATAAAATAACTATGGTATTTCATGAAATAAGTAGACAAGCCAGTTAAAGTATAAGATAAATGAAGAATTCCATACTTTACCTAGTTATTTCCATGAAATAACCAGTTATTCTATGAAATAACTAATGATGGACAGTTAAAGTGAAAAATAAACAATTTAAAAAAATTTTTTTAACTAATTAATTCTTTACTACTTTTTAATTCTACTATCAAAGTCAGTAATTTTTCATGAGTAAGGACAGCACTGTTTTCCTTTGTCCCTCGCTTAATTAATATAGATTCAAATCTCTCTTGCATTAAATCTTTCTTATTTATAGATTGGTCTCTCATTCGTGCAGAAGTCATTGCTTGAAAACAGGTTGCATAAATATTTGTTAATAATCGAAAATGTAAAACGCTAACATGAACACATCGCCTAAATTATATGTTTAAAAGCAATGGAATGAAAGGTACATTCACGTCATTGCAAAGCAGTTATAAGCTGTTCAAAACTGTTAACTAACTGTTAGCGTTCAAGCTAAAAGCAGTTAGAAACTGTTCAAAGAGCTTTCGAGGGGCGTATTTCATACTTTAACGATCAAGTAATCGTTATTCTATAGAGAATACCTAGTTAACTCGCAAAATTAAATAATTTTATGTACTTTAACTGACTTGTCCAGTTATTTCATGAAACACCTAGTTATTCTATCAAATAATGGATTTCACACTTTAACGGTAACATATATATTATATATGAACAGTATGATAACATAAAATATGTATATTCAGAATAATTCCTTTACACTATTACAAAATTTACTAAATCAAACATATCAGTATCTTTTGCGGATAATCATTGTTAAATAATTTTTGTGTGCAATGATACCACACTTATTTTATATAGTCTATTCATCCAATTCAGCATGAACCAATTAATAAACCCGCCCAAACAATATGAAATTGCCTCAATTAAGAAAATACATGAAATGAGTCAGCCGTTTCTACTGATACCTTAATACTAACCAAACAATCGAACCATAAATCATCAGTGAATCCCAACATAACACGTTTTGTGTCAACCACAGTGAATTTTATCATGATTGTAAATTTCATCATTTTCATTAATTATTCTTTTCGGGAACTTAAAACTGCATTCTTTTTAATTTATAATTTAAATTAATCCAGTTTAATTTTAAACTGATATCAAAACACGGTTTTAAAACATATCGTTTGAGAAATTGTATAAATAAGATGCATTTTCTCTTGTTTATAACGTAACTGCGGCAGCCTTGTATGTGGTAACGAACTTGTGACCAGCGTGTTACATGTTCGAGTAATAGTGCCACTGAAGACCCGTCGTGTAGAGACGCTGATAACGTTAAATTTGTCTCAGTCTTCCCGTTTGAGTGTCATAGTAGTTTGAGAAGGAGCAAGTCAGCTCAGGTGTTGTCCTCTAATTACTTGACCAAAATTCAAAATTACGAGGTCCGTCACCAAGAGCCCTCATGGTGCTTTATAGTGCGACGTTATTAAATTTCGCTCTCTATTTATAATTTTTCAATACAGTAGAGTTCCAAAATTAGGCAACACCTTTGTATATATATCGAAAAAAAAAAAAAACCAACGTATGGATCTCTTTTTAAGGTCCCAACTTTCTTTTGTCTGGCTGCCGTAGTAGTTAAGGTATCTGACTCGTTCGGAACCATGGTTTCAAAGTGTCAAATGTAATTTCATGATATTTAGTGTCAATTAGATTAGAATACATGTATAAAATTGTTTTGACATTTTATCAAAAGCTATTTAAATAATAATATATTTTCGGCAAAAATTAACTTAGAATAACCTTAAAATTCTTTTTAGAAATGCTTATTATAATAATATTTTACCTGTATATAGCTCAGACCTCTGCGCAGAGGCTCAACTATGATTTTTTAAAATTCACATATTTTCAGAGTTACAACCCATTGAAATAATTATCGCCGTTTTTCTTTAAAATTTCTCCCTCCGTTGTCGTAAAACATGGATAAAACCCAATTCTGGTAAGTTGTATTTTCAAAATTATAGTTGTCCCTCTGTACAGAGGTCTAAGCTATATACAGGTGAAATATTATTATAATAGAAGCTTTTTTCACAAAAGGAGAACATTTTGAAAATGGGTCATTCTATGTTCATTTTTGTCAAAATATGTGTACTTAAATAATTTTTATTGTAATACTATTTTAAAACAATTTTATGTACATTTTCTAATTTAAGTGACACCAAAATATCAATATCAATATTATCCATTTATACGCTTTTGTAAAATCACGGTTCCGAACGGAGTCGGATACCTTAAGGGCAGAAAAAAATGCCGTAAAATGCGTTGAAGATTTTAACCTTGGAGGACACTGTACAAACACCAGACTATCACTTAATGAGGGACCAAAGGCTGTAGAAACCACCCCATTTTTGAATAAGATAAATGTTGGTAATGGACTAACTGGCTCTTTGTCACCTTCTATTATGAAGCAAATCACAGAGTGCGCAGTGCAAGAAAGACAAGAGGTCGTTGCGCATATCTTAAAAAAAATGCCACTTTTGCAAAAGTTGTTTACTTAATTTTTATCATAGCCAGCTTTTATGCATTCATAAAGTATTTTTCTGAGGAGTGTCTGATCAGATATGTACATAACTGTATACTTTGTATTTATTACCTTCCTTTCATATAGTAAATGCGAGTGTGTGCGCTCTATGGCCAATAAAGTACCATAAAAATCTGGCGTTATCGCGCACTTTAACAATTGGCCAAAAATAAGATCGAAGCTTACCTTCACCAGCTTTACTAAGCACACCAAGTATAAAAAATGAGAGCTTTTAAAATAAAAAGGATGAATTTCGAGCTTATAAAAAAAATTAGACCTACTTATTTCAAAATACTTTTATTTATTTAAAGTTGAAATTATCTTCTTAATGAATTTAAAAGTTGTAGTTCCCTAAACGTATACCACTTTGCAAAAGCTTAAGAAAAACAACTCGAATAAATGGCTCTTCCTTCACAAAACATAACAGCATTGCATACGCACATTTCAGTTTTCTTCTGCGGCTGTGTGTGTTTGTATGACGAATATACCTAAAAAATAAAAATTGCTGCTTAAAAGTATGGGTGTGCGTTATACGGATTTACGATAAGTATTTTTCTTTACCATATATTTTGTGCAGTTTATTTATTGTATTCTCAAGCAAACAATAGATACAAGCGCAGTACAATTTTTTTTGAGGACATACTCGTATTTATTCTTTTTAAATCTCATTTTTGGCCCACCCGCCTTTGGTCCACATTAGGCCGAGTTTTTAGTACTGTACAGCAGTGCTTCTCAAAGTTTCAATATTCGGGAAACAATATTCAATCAAAATATTCATTGCGCCCCCCTCATACCATAACAATGTATTGAATTCAATAATACTATACTTTGACACTGTGCTTCCTCAAGCAATACGACCGCCGTATATATAAATTCCCTCGCTCAGCCAAAGCGTTACCTCCCAAGTAGTCTATAAGCGTTCTTCTGAAGTACGATCTTTCTGTGCACTGCTATCCCATATCCCTAAAATTATTCCGAAAGCTTTGAATGCAATAATAGGATCCTTGACAATGATTGCGAAGGATTTGCTTATTTCAGACTATTTTTGCTTCTTTATTCTTTCACCCCCCAATACATCACATACTTGCGCCTTCGTGGAAAAACGGTTATCATTGGGAAGTTTCGAATCGCGTAAAAATTAATCGGCAGTTATGGACTTATCTTGATAACTTGTAATGGTTTATAATAAGTAAGTTAATTTTTGTATTTAATTTTATATATGACAAATCCCAAGGGGTTACTGGTAATTATTAAACTTGTTCTTAGCTTGGTATTGTTACAATAAGTATAGAATACTGTAAATGATTTTCCTCACTCAGCTCTTGGTTGTTCTGGTTTATTCCAATATGAAAAATTATCAAAAATAATATGGTATATTCTGTATTACAAAGTTCAATATCAAAAGGTCCGTAACAATTTCGAGTCTCTTCGCACTCTTCCGTTCCTTGGATTTTCCAAGCCAGGAGACCGCTGTACTTCGCGGGCTATCCGTAATCACTTCCTGAGTCTCTTTCTGCACTTTCTCCCGATCCCCCGATCTTCGCCAGGAGATCGCTGTACTGCGGGCTCGTTACGCTTTTTCCTGTCGCTCAAGGACGACCGAATGGCTCCCTTCAAAAATCCAGTCCTCTTCTTGTCCGGACTCCTCCCTGCCCCTTTTTATATCATCTTTCTCCTAGTCATCCACCGCTCATCTCTGTCGGCCTCAGTCTCCCCTGGTTCTGCTGCCACCTTCCGGTCTCGGCTCCCCGGATGTCTTACCCCCGCCGCGCCAAATCCGGTCTCGTTTCCGCTAGTCCCAAAGAAGCGCCGAGGCTGGGTGCAATAATTTTATGTTCCCAGACGCGAAGTCATCACCGAGTGGTGGGAAAACGAATACACAATGATAAGGCGCCTCATTTTGACAGTCCGCCTGGGGCTGGGCAAAAGGTGCCTAAACTCGACCACCCAGCTACGAAATTCTTCCCAGCAATTAGGGGAAAATGCCTGGAATTTCGCAGCTTCTTCTGTCGGCAAGGGATCTGTTGGAAAATAGGGGAAAGAGATATGCTTCATCACAATACATTGTGTAGCACTGATATATTTAAGTGTAATATATCAATGTAAATATGCATTTTTTTTATTACATCAGAATGTATTTTGTTTGTTTGCTTTCGGTAATGAATATATCTTTTAAAACATCTTTGCTTCGACTTTTAATATGCTCGTGCCCCTCTAGTAGAGTTGTTACGCCCTCCAAGGGGGGCGTGCCCCACAGTTTGAGAAACGCTGCTGAAAAGAATTTTTTCCCCTTAATCAGCATTAGTTACAAATGAACATTATTATAAAAAAATAACTCTTAATAAGAAATGTAAGTTTTTATTTATATCTCATTCGTAGAGCATGTTAGTCATTTCTTCATGCAAGAATATTTAATCATTTGCAAAATGACAGTTGAAAAAAGAATTTTATGATGCATAATGCAATAATATAATTTCCCTTTTCTTTTTGCACATAGGGACAGCGAAGTCTATAAATAAATTTTTATTGAATTCATAAGCTCCTGTGAGTAATGATATTGCAGAAAAATATATGTAAGTTTTCTTTATAATATTATATGATAATAAAATAAGACAGAAATGCTGATCCAAGAAACTTATAAAAGCTTAAATAAGTCAGAAAATGAGATAAATATCACCCTTGTGGCCAAAACATTTCCATTTTTCTCTTCCTCCCGAAGATTAATGCTAAACTTTTTTTTTCTCTTACTCTGTCTGGAAAACCGTGGAGAAATATCTTCATGTTCTGTAGTCTGTGAAATTGCAAAATATGTGGCTTTTCAGAAATTAATTTTCTCATCACGAAACTTTGGACTTTCTTATTGTAAAAATGATTACAAATGTGTAATTATTTAAACCATAATACTAAAAAATATCTAAAAGTAATATTAAGAAAATTTATTAAATTGTGTAAGATATTACGATTGTATTGCTTGTAACTTTGAAAACTAGAAATATTCATGATTAAATTTTAGATTTATAAATTGTACTGTTTTTAGTGAACATGTATAAAAAAAATTGTATCAATTAATTTATTTTTTAGCACTGTAAAAATAATTCTTACATTACGGTAGAAATTGTCTTTTCACTATTGCTTGTCACTTAAAAAGAAAGAAAGAAAAGAAAAATTGGTAAATTTTAATTGCAGAAAAAAGTTTTACTTTTTTGATAAATTTAAAACATTTCCTTTGTTTGTTAAAAAAATTAAGCTCTTACTTTCATTAAGGTATCCGACTACGTTCGGAACCGTGATTTTGCAAAAGCGTATAAATGGATAATATTTATGATATTTAGTATCCCTTAGATTAGAAAAGGTATATAAAATTGTTTTAAGAATAGTATTACAATAAAAATTATTTAAGTACCATATTTTGACAAAATGAACATAGAATGACCCATTTTCAAAATATTCTCCTTGTGAAATTCTAATATAATAATATTCTTTTGCCTCGTCTACAGCTCAGAACTCTGTACAGAGGCTCAACTAGAATTTTTGAAACATATTACTTAGAAGTGCGTTTATCCATGTTTTAAGACAATAGGGAGAAATTTTAAGAAAAAAACGGCGATAATTATTTCAATGGGTTGTAACTCTGAAAATAATGTGAATTTTTAAAAATCATAGTTGAGCCTCTGGTAGAGGTCTGAGCCATATACAGGTAAAAATATTATTATAATAGAAGCATTTTTTTACAAAAGGAGAACATTTTGAAAAGTTATTCTAAGTTAATTTTTTTCCGAAATATTGTATTTAAAACAATTTTTGTCAAAATGTCCTTAAAACAATTTAAGGCTACGTATTCATCTAAGTGATACTAAATATCATAAAAAATTATCAATTTATGCACTTTTTATAAAGCACGGTTCCGAACGTAGTCGGATACCTTAAATCAAAATTTTCCCATTATTTAATATACTCATATACTCCATTGTTTAGTATACACACATATAAATACTAATTCACAAATTATATATTAATGTTATATATAAAATCGGACCCCAATTTAACGAATTTCGTGATTTAAAGAGTTTTGCTCTTTCCGAGATTAAAATAAAACCCCTATTTAACAGTACACAAATCTCGAATTAACGAATTATTTCAACAGTGGAATATTTTTTTTATTGGGTTGTGTTAGAAAAAATTGGATTTTTTTCTCAAAGGATATACTTTTTGTCCGGAAAAGAAAAAGATTTTTCTTGCAAGTAACACACTACGACGGAAAAGAGTACAGAGCATTATTAGGCTTAACAGATACAGACGAGTGAAACCTAATGCGTTAGTTTTGAATAGGGCAGGAAACTCCTTCCTTATCTCATGCTACTCCACAAGTCAGGAAAATTTTTAAGATTCTAACGATTATGTTGCTTTTGATGACGGAATACCTAGCTGGGGAACTGAAGTTCAGGAAACTATTGATATATTGGAGCCAATAAAGAGCGATTCTAATACAGAAATTGATTATGAAATTCTAAGCAAAACTGTTACGTTTTCAAACTGCAATCATTTCAAATTCTTCTCTGCCTAAAGTTGAAAATAATAAAAGAGTTTGTGTAAGCTTGTAGGACCTTAGGATAAGGCTATGATTGCGTGACAAATGGATTTATTGTTTTTTTTAAAAAGAATTAACTACACACATTAGTACTAATATTGTCCTCTTATTTTCATAGTTTCAAGCTTTGAATGTCAGCTCAGGTATCGTTCTGACCAGTAGAGCACACAGGAATTTTTCAAGGAGGGGGGGTCCAATGAAAAGTTCACCATTCTTGTATCATGCTCCTTTTGATTTTGTCGATTTTCGGTAACAAAACACAGTAAAAAACTAATTATTGAATAAATAATTAGCATTAATTAATAAATTTAATCATTAATAACATACTTAATTAAATTTTACGTACTATATACTTAGAATTATAGTCAATAGGAAAAATTTGCGTTTGAGGTCCCGCACCTCACCAGGACCCCCCTGTGTGCGCCACTGTTCTTGACACTTAATCGCGGTTCAAAATCACTAGGTTTGTTGCCAATAGCCCTAGCGTTGCTGAAAACTGTGATGTTATTAAATATTCTCTCATTCATTTAGAAAGAATGATACACCAGTGATTCTAAAACTTTTAATATTTGCGACCAAATATTTAATCATAATTTTCACCGTCCCCCCCTTTTTATACAAATAACAATGCAGAAATTCAATAATACTATACTTTGACGCTTTAGCGACTTTACCTCTTTAGTGCAACCGGCGTATATATACATCTCACTCAACCGGTACGTTAAATTCCCCGGACATGTATATATTGTTACGAATTTTGTGTAAATAATTTGTATTTGAGTGTTTAATGCATTTATATTACTCTTTGTTATGTTTATTTCATGTTAAAATTGTACCATCTGGCTGTGCTACGCCGCCCTTACGTTATAATGGCGATCCACGAGAACTTGGCGAAATCTTGGCGGTAGAGCCAAGTTGAAATCATTTTTGGCGACCAAGTTGGTGGCCAATTTGGTGACTTTGGCGACCATTTTGGCATCATTGGCGACCATGTTGGCGAGTTCGGAACCCCTCTGGAATCTTCTAGAAAGTAGTGGATCTCCACCACGTCACGAGCGGCTATTTCTGGAAATTCTGTCGCGCCTATAAGATGCTCGCCGGGATGGCGAGGAGTCTGGATTAAACCAGCGAGTAGTGAGGATTGTTTTGACTAGCGATTAGCTCGGCTGTGCTTGTGAATAATCTTTACTTACGTGTATTTTTAAACACTGGTTTTTGTGTTTGATTGCTGTTGAATGTGTGAAGACCTTCGGATATTTACTCTGTGAATATTGCTACTGAATACTGTATTTAAAGGATTGGATTTTTCGTAATAAATTTGCATCACTTTTAAAGGACTGTTTATTTTTTTTTTGGGATTGTTCTGCATAAAATCCACGAACCCTCGGATCTACTTAACAATATATATACGTCTTTTTGAAGTCTTTTTTTTATTTACGTCTTTTGAAGCTATCCATAAAATTATTCTGAAAGCTTTGGAATGCAATAAAAGGACTTTGGCAGTGTTTGAGAAGGATTTACTTATACCAGAGGATTTCTTATTTATTCATTTTCTTCCCCCACCCACCCATACACGCCTCCGAAGTGGTAAACGGTGGCATTGGACAGCGAATTGCGTAACTTTTAATCAGTATTTAAAGGATTATCTACAAACCATAGAAATTATTAAGATAAGTGTTAATTTTTGTATATAACTTTATATAAGCCCAAGGGGTCACTGGTAACTATTAAGCTTGCATTTTTAACTTGGTATTGTTAAATTATTTATAAAATACCTTGTGCAGTACTGATACTTTTATATCAGTGTAAATGTTAATTTTATTTTTTATTATGTCAGAAGGCATTTTGTTTGTTTACTTTCAGCAAATTAATAATTTTTTAAAATAATATTTTGTTTTTGACTATTTAATATGTTCGTACCCCCCTGGTAGAGTTATCGAGCCCCTCTAGGGATGGGGGTTTGCGCCCGGCAGTTTGAGAAACGCTGTGATGCACGTTAAATTTGTCAGGGCAAAAAGTCCTCACGCTGTCTCGGAATGAAAACTTGGAGGATGTGGCGCCTGTCGATCTCGTCATTTGACTGGAGATCGAAATTGCTAGGTTTGTCGACAATACCCCTCATGTTGTTCTTAAGTTCGATGTTAATAAACAATCAATCAATCAAAGAAATAATTTTTACCTAATAACTGTTTTTCAAAAATTTTAAAGCAAATTTTATCGATTGGTTATTTTTGAACGACGGTGACATGTTATAATTTCATACAACCTACGATAGATTTTAAAAGATTTAAAGCAATAGTAATTTTAAAATATAGTTTTTGTAGTTTTGTATCATTAAATTTAAAATTAATTATACAAAATAGCTAATTAATAACTGAAATGCCTGTTCTTGCCCGGGTTGAATTTTTAAAAATATAAAATTCACCTATTATAGCAATTATAAGGTAAGGAGGGAAACCCTGTGTGAAGTATTACAACCAAAATTAAAATATTTTGTTTAAAATGAACGTTCACATTATAAAATTTTGAACGAACTGCAATTTGGCCTCGAAGTAAATAATAATTTAAAAAAAAAAAGAAAAAATCAACAAAAGATAAAATTAGCATAAAAGTAAATAAAGATGAATGAATACAATGAAAATATTAATAATAGAAAAGTGATAGTAGTAGTAAGTTTCTGCTATGGAAAACTATGAGTGAAATAACCTGAAATAGAAAAATAGAAATAGAAAATTAATGATGATAACAACTGATTCCCCTTAATATTATTATAAATAAAAATATTAAGAAGCCTTGAACAGGAAAAAAAAATTAAAATTACTTAACATGAAGAGCGGATGCAATACTATCTAACATCTTCTGTAATGCATCTAATATAAAGTATTAGATGTAATTCAATACTAAAAAAAATTTCAGTAGTATGAACCTGGAAATCAAAAATCTATCTAAAATCAGATAAAACAGGTCCCCGCGTTGAAATAGTTCAAAATTAACCACAGTACTGAATGAAACAAATAATAATCCATATTGCTAAAAAATAAATTATTGAAACAATACTTTTTGCAATATTTCTATTAACAATTGTAATTGATTTTGAAAAGAGCAAACAGATGTGAGTACATCATGATAAATCACTATTGATAGTTGAAATACACCTACTTTCTTTTACGCGGTAGATTTTGTTAGAAACCGTGCAAAAAAAAAAAAATCGTAAAAAAAATATATCCGACTCTACGGTGTAAATATGTGGGATATGTTCTACAATTTTTAAAAAAATTGTGTAAAATGAAAAATCTTTAAATATTTTCCAAAAAAATATTAATAATATTGTTTTATATTTATAAAACAAAAAAATTCCTTTTTATTGCAAAAGAATTAAAATTAGTGAAAAAAAGAATTAAAATTACAACATATAAACTTCAAATTCAAATTAGGAATGAAACTACTTACAACTATTCTTTGCTGATTGATATCAAGAGTGTGCATGTTTATTATACGAACTAGATCAAAAATTATATCATCAGCAGATGTGTCAGATACGTCTAGCATAACTCGATTTTGATTCAAATGAAGAATTTCATTCTTATTAATGGCCTCTTTCTTTTTTGTTGTTGCTGGCAATGGTACCTGTTATTAGCGTTGCTTCGGCTTCTCTCGCTGATTATATAATTCTTGCGATCATGATTCCCAAAGCTTAAGATTGTGTTGAAACCTTAATGCACGATCTGTGTCAGGATTATTAGTAAGAAAATGTTGTTCCATACTTGTAGCATGTTTCAAAAACTGAACTTCCTGAACTTCGACTTCGTTATTATCGACTGGTTTATTACCACATAAACTGTCAAAAACTCGAACAAATCATCCTCAATCAAAGAACACGAATCCCCAATTTTTTTAGGAATTCGCGCTAGAACAAAAAGTTTGTGAAAAAAAAAGTCGTTAAATTCGTGTACCGTGCTATTTAATTATTATCAAAGAAAAAGCACCGTGCAAAAAAAAAAAAAAGAGTTAAGTATATGTTACCGTTAAAGTGTAGTATTCTAGTTATTTCCATAAAATAACCTATGTAGTATTTCATGAAATAAGTAGACAAGCCAGTTAGAGTATAAGATAAATGAAGAATTCCATACTTTACCTAGTTATTTCATGAAATAACCAGTTATTCTATGAAATAACTAATGATGGACAGTTAAAGTGAAAAATAAACAATTTAAAAATTTTTTAACTAATTAATTCTTTTACTACTTTTAATCTCTTACTATCAAAGTCAGTAATTTTTCATGAGTATGACAGCACTGCTTTCCTTGTCCTCGCTTAATTAATATAGATTCAAATCTCTCTTACATTAAATCTTTCTTATTTATAGGTTGGTCTCTCATTCGTGCAGAAGTCATTGCTTGAAAATAGGTTGCCTAAATATTTGTTAATAATCCAAAATGTAAAACGCTAACATGAATACACCGCCGAAATTATATGTTTAAAAGCAATGGAATGAAAGGTACATCCACGTCAATGCAAAGCAGTTATAAGCTGTTCAAAACTGTTAACTAACTGATAGCGTTCAAGCTAAAAGCAGTTAGAAACTGTTCAAAGAGCTTTCGAGGGGCGTATTTCATACTTTAACGATCAAGTAATCGTTATTCTATAGAGAATACCTAGTTAACTCGCAAAATTAAATAATTTTATGTACTTTAACTGACCTTCCGTCCAGTTATTTCATGAAATACCTAATATTCTATCAAATAATGATTTCGCACTTTAACGGTAACATATATATTATATATGAACAGTATGATAACATAAAATATGTATATTCAGAATAATTCCCTTTACACTATTACAAAATTTACTAAATCAAACATATCAGTATCTTTTGCGGATAATCATTGTTAAATAATTTTTGTGTGCAATGATACCACACTTATTTTATATAGTCTGTTCATCCAATTTAGCATGAATCCATTAATAAACCCTCCCAAACAATATGAAATTGCCTCAATTAAGAAAATACATGAAATGAGTCAGTCGTTTCTACTGATACCTTAATACTAACCAAACAATCCAACCATAAATCATCAGTGAATCCCAACATAACACGTTTTGTGTCAACACCGCCATCAGACAAGCTATCATCCCATTCGCTGTTTTATTTCCCTTTATTTCATTAGGCTATCTCGCTGCCGAAATAGATCCAAGATATCCTGACAATTAATACCTTTTGACCAATGACGTTCTGATGCTGAGTTAATGAAGTCATCTGGTTTCTGTTACCTGATGCCTCAGACCATTAATATACTGGAAAGAGAACTGCATTTGTTGAGGAGTTGTGGTTCTCATGAGACAAGTTGGAAGATGTTTTATGTGGCAGTATTCTAAATTTCCGCTTTCCCAATTATATATATATATATACATGTTATATATATATATATATATAATTGCAGTTAGAGCTAAAAACGCTGAAGTATTTCGAAGTTTTATTATTTTTTTTTCTGTTCCTACTATTCGTTCACACTTTCTTTGTATATATTTATTTATATATCTTGTTCAAATTTTCAATCGTTAATAAAATATTTTTTATTTATCAACTCAGGTTCAAATACTTTTTTTAAACTTGTAGTGGATAACACTTGATGTTAATACAGTTATATTTTATACATTAATCCATCAATTAAATTAAATTAATTAATTATAGTTTGAGAGAAAAATTTCAGTCGATATTTTTCCTCTAGATGGCAGCACCATTGATAAAACAACTTTTGTTAAATTTGTGATGAAGATTGAACTTAACGTGAATAATCATATGCTAGTTGGGGACGTCAAAGTATTCCTTTATTAATTGCCTAAAGATATATTCTTACATATAGTTTTCAACTTTTATTAAAAAACGTAATTGCAAATTTAATGTGGTTAAAGAATTTTTAACGTAAATTTAAAAGGTGTTTTGCCACTCTTAATATTATGATTCTGTCATATGTATGTATATATATAAATTGTAATTATTTAATAAAAGTAACTGAAACAAAATTTTTCTTTGTTGACCTAAGTAGGAATTGACTTTAAAAAAATATTTTTATATTACCTGTTCATTTGATTCTTGCTCTATCTATCGGCATAAATTTTAACCATCATTTTTTCTATCTTAAACTCAGTTTTATGATAGACATAACACATGTTGTAATTTCATTAGGTTTGTTCATTATAACCATATTTACAAATCTTCGAGTATTTTCAGTTTAATTTTAACAAGCTTATAATAAAAATACTGATATATAACATGCATTCCCAAAGAAAGAAAATAAAACAAATGGTCTTCATTTTGAGATCAAATGGTATAATTTTTTTTATCTATCATTCATAATCTAAATCTCTTACCACGTTTATGATTATGATAATGAATTATTTTTCGTATTTTGCATCCTTGTATTTCTTTTTTAAAAAAAAAATACTGAGTGTCTACAAATTAGCTTGGCAATTTTGTAAGTTAAGAACTTTCGAAATATTAAAGGAAATTAACCTATTAACCTGTTTAAAGTTAGGTTTGTAGTAAAAAGTGCCAATTTTATTTTTAGAGAATGTTAGGTGTCATAATATAAAAATTTGGGGGTTAGAATATCCTCACGCCATCCTAGAACATGAAAGAGATAATTCCAAAGTAAATATGTTTTGTGCAGTGTGTGGGCTGGCTCCTCAAACGATTTCGACACTTCTTTTTTTCACTAAAAGTTTTTTGCTTGCTTTTCTTCGGGAAAAAAATCGCCAAACGGGAGTTATTCACCTGGGCATGCTACAGATTTTCCTTATGCCAATCATCAAAGAAATATGCCAGAAGTTTGCATTTTTCAACCTAATGGCGTTGTAACGTTTGAGATAAATAAAGGTAGCATGGTATTTATCAATTTAAATATGTAGTTTATTTGCGCCACAGCTATTAATTACACTGAAGTTATGAACTATATTGAGATCGTTAGAGTTCAAATTCAGTTGTTTGTGAGGAAGGAGGACACATCCATTCTCTGCTAAATTTTCAAACTATCTCTTCTCTCTGCGCTCTCTAGGGTGTTCGGGGAGATAGTGGTCGGCCTTTTGCCCTCGAGTTACATTCGGTTCGTGGATCGAATAGGAGGGGAGGGGTTTCAATGGTGCCGCGTTGCCGGACGATGCCCAAGACGCGCAATATTTTAAGGGTGCAGATATTCATTATTCATTGAACGTTGTTGATCTCTCCACAAAAAAGAAGCCGACTTTCAGTTGTGTGGTGGGAAAACTTCACATAGACGTTATATCTTACCTCATGCTGAGGTACCAGTTTGGATTGGTCGTGGAGGTCTTATTTAGTAGCCATCATGATTACCAGATCATTCAGCGCTGGATTTCAGTCTATGGGTTTTGTGAAGGATAGAATGTAGATTTCGCCATTTCCTACATCCATTTCTGAACTAAAAATCAAGAATCTACGCTGTACTCATTTTGATCGACGGAATCTGTGGCAAGAAACCGATTAGCCGATGGGAAATTTACATGGAAATGAAGCCGCATCAAGCATTTGACTATGGTAAACTAGGACTACTTCTCTACTTTAGAACAATATTTGCTTTAATTATTTCTTCTTGTATATTACATGCAATAAATCATTCTTTTTTTTACCAACTAATTTGTAGACACCCTGTATATTGTTAGCTTCTAACTGAAGCATTTTGCAAAATGTGCTACTACGTGTATTTGAATATATTATTAGAATATTTAATGCACTGTGGTAGACCAGGGTTAAGTGATCACGAGCGGGTGGTGGACGTGTCATGAGCTAGAGCCCCTGGTACCAGAGAAATCTGGTAGAATCGTGGACGGGTAGCGTGATGATGAGATCACTAGCAAATTGTAGAAATAAAATAAAATTCTTATTTTCTCTCAACAAAATAATTAATAATAGTGTGAGAGATATGGTAAAATGTCTCTTTTGTGCCAAGCCTGTAAAGTGTTCGTGTTCTTTCAGGCGTTGAATTTTTTTTCATGTTTAGACACAAGTCGCCCGAATGGTCACTAAGTCGCCATAAATGATGCCAACGTGGCTGCATATTTGTAATTTTTAAATAATTAGTTTTAATCAATTAATTTTATTACCAGGCTCAAATTATATTTATTGTCGTATTCAAAATAATCATGTATATAAAATTTCAGCTCAATTGAGCGCTTTAAAAAATGTATTTTATTAACGATTGAAAATTCCACGAAGCATAAATAAATATATAGAGAGTGTAAGCTAATAGTAGGGATGGAAAAATACGCAGTTTTAAATGTTAGCAGCCTTAGAAAAATAGAAAACTATTAAAATTTACCACCGATTCTGTCAAATATTATATTGAATTCTTTTTATTTTTCAGCTAAATCCAATTATTAAGGTGGCCCTGGAGAAGTACGCTCAGAATTATTTTTTTAAATTATTATCTCCAGAATTTAACTTCTTATCAGAAAAAAATATCTAATTCTAACTTTAATGTATGTTTTCATATATATTTTGGAGAGTAGATTTAATTAAGAACAAAAGTTTTTCAAATAGTGATAAAAAAATATAGTAATTCATTCTGTAAAATAAAACAATATAAACCTGCAATTCAATTTAAAGAACTCCCTTTCTTTATTCAAATAGTTAGCTATGGCATACCAGAAGCAGAATTGTTCGCAGTTTAATAGTTTCAAAGTCATCAGAATTTCTGTAGCCTCTGACAAGTCACATCCTGAGTGTAATTATCCTTAACACCCTGAGGCCTTTTAATATATCAAGCCCCTTAAAGCAGTGCAGTATAAAGTTGTCCGAAACTCTCGTCAATATCTTTTACTAAAGCTACTGATGAGCGCCTGGTTTCTCGGTGTTGTTACAGTAATTACGCTATTACAAAATGATCCTGAAATAAATGATGAGTGTTGGAAACTTTTTAATTATCTTATTATTATGTTTGTGTCATTGATACATCCATTTCGCTAATAGCCAATTACATAATCCCGAGATAAAATTATTTATAAAATCTGCTTGTTGGCTAATGTGTGATTGATTATTGAAACATTATCGATCTCCTTTTCATTTTAACCCTTTATCTACCACATTATGATTTACTGCAGTTTTTTTCATGCAGTTTTTGAATCACTACATTGAAAATTAAGAGATATACATAAGCAAAATATTCAACTTTGGGAAATTTAATCCGTTAGAGCTAATTAATTAATTAAAGATATTCAACTGTAAAATTAATTTCCACACTGTTCACTTAAAATTAATATCAAATCGCTTTCTAAGGTCTTCATTAACATACAAAAAAGGTAAAACACTTACCTTTTGACATTGTCATTTTTGTTCCGAAAAAATAGTTAATTTTCGCAATTCGCTGAAAACGCCGTCAGCTGAAAACGCTATTTCTGCTATAAGACTATTCACCTTCCCCGCTAAAAAACTCATCGTAGAACCCGTGCATTCATATATCTTGGAAGAGTGGATTTAAAAGGAATATTCCTGCTAAGTATCGTAAGAGTATTCGTAAAAAGGGTTATTCTATGTTAATTTTAAAGTGAGTGGTACTTGTAAGTACCGTTGGTGGATAAAGAGTTAAACAAGTAATATAAAAAAAGTTTTTTTTCAATCAATTTTTACTTAGGTCAACAAATTTTTTTTTATTTTAGTAACTTTTTATTAAATAATTACTATTAATTTAAATATGTATATACATATGACAGAATCACAATATTAAGTGACAAAATATATAGCGATTTTCCTTGCACTCGTCCATTTTCCTTTCTATATAGGGTGTTGGATTTTTTCTTTGTTACTATATTTATATTCCTTACTTAAATTTAATTATTCTAATAAAATGGTACACAGTAAAAAAGGAATCACATTCTTAGAAATTAGGCCATCCCAAGTGGGATTCGAACCCACGACATTTGGATTAGTTCAACGGGCTATCCATTGCGCTTCAAAGATAAAATGAACGACTTTCCTTTCTATATATGCTGTTGAACTATTATTTTTGTTTGTTACTATTTATTCATTTTCTAATTTAATAAATGAATTAATATTTGAAAAAACTGTATTCACATCAAGTGTCAACCATTGCAAGTTTAAAAAAACTATATTTGAACTTGGATGGATGAATAGAAAGTATTTTATTAACGATTGAAAATTTGAACAAGGTATATATATATAGGGAGAGAGTGAACTAATAGTAGGAACTGAAAAAAGAAATGTCGAGTATTAAAACCCAATTTCTATGTTTAAGAAATTTAACCACAGTGAATTTTATCATGATTGTAAATTTCATCATTTTCATTAATTATTCTTTCGGGAACTTAAAACTGCATTCTTTTAATTTATAAATTTAAATTAATCCAGTTTAATTTTAAACTGGATATCAAAACACGGTTTTAAAACATATCGTTTGAGAAATTGTATAAATAAGATGCATTTTCTCTTGTTTATAACGTAACTGCGGCAGCCTTGTATGTGGTAACGAACTTGTGACCAGCGTGTTACATGTTCGAGTAATAGTGCCACTGAAGACCCGTCGTGTAGAGACGCTGATAACGTTAAATTTGTCTCAGTCTTCCCGTTTGAGTGTCATAGTAGTTTGAGAAGGAGCAAGTCAGCTCAGGTGTTGTCCTCTAATTACTTGACCAAAATTCAAAATTACGAGGTCCGTCACCAAGAGCCCTCATGGTGCTTTATAGTGCGACGTTATTAAATTTCGCTCTCTATTTATAATTTTTCAATACAGTAGAGTTCCAAAATTAGGCAACACCTTTGTATATATATCGAAAAAAAAAAAAAACCAACGTATGGATCTCTTTTTAAGGTCCCAACTTTCTTTTGTCTGGCTGCCGTAGTAGTTAAGGTATCTGACTCGTTCGGAACCATGGTTTCAAAGTGTCAAATGTAATTTCATGATATTTAGTGTCAATTAGATTAGAATACATGTATAAAATTGTTTTGACATTTTATCAAAAGCTATTTAAATAATAATATATTTTCGGCAAAAATTAACTTAGAATAACCTTAAAATTCTTTTTAGAAATGCTTATTATAATAATATTTTACCTGTATATAGCTCAGACCTCTGCGCAGAGGCTCAACTATGATTTTTTAAAATTCACATATTTTCAGAGTTACAACCCATTGAAATAATTATCGCCGTTTTTCTTTAAAATTTCTCCCTCCGTTGTCGTAAAACATGGATAAAACCCAATTCTGGTAAGTTGTATTTTCAAAATTATAGTTGTCCCTCTGTACAGAGGTCTAAGCTATATACAGGTGAAATATTATTATAATAGAAGCTTTTTTCACAAAAGGAGAACATTTTGAAAATGGGTCATTCTATGTTCATTTTTGTCAAAATATGTGTACTTAAATAATTTTTATTGTAATACTATTTTAAAACAATTTTATGTACATTTTCTAATTTAAGTGACACCAAAATATCAATATCAATATTATCCATTTATACGCTTTTGTAAAATCACGGTTCCGAACGGAGTCGGATACCTTAAGGGCAGAAAAAAATGCCGTAAAATGCGTTGAAGATTTTAACCTTGGAGGACACTGTACAAACACCAGACTATCACTTAATGAGGGACCAAAGGCTGTAGAAACCACCCCATTTTTGAATAAGATAAATGTTGGTAATGGACTAACTGGCTCTTTGTCACCTTCTATTATGAAGCAAATCACAGAGTGCGCAGTGCAAGAAAGACAAGAGGTCGTTGCGCATATCTTAAAAAAAATGCCACTTTTGCAAAAGTTGTTTACTTAATTTTTATCATAGCCAGCTTTTATGCATTCATAAAGTATTTTTCTGAGGAGTGTCTGATCAGATATGTACATAACTGTATACTTTGTATTTATTACCTTCCTTTCATATAGTAAATGCGAGTGTGTGCGCTCTATGGCCAATAAAGTACCATAAAAATCTGGCGTTATCGCGCACTTTAACAATTGGCCAAAAATAAGATCGAAGCTTACCTTCACCAGCTTTACTAAGCACACCAAGTATAAAAAATGAGAGCTTTTAAAATAAAAAGGATGAATTTCGAGCTTATAAAAAAAATTAGACCTACTTATTTCAAAATACTTTTATTTATTTAAAGTTGAAATTATCTTCTTAATGAATTTAAAAGTTGTAGTTCCCTAAACGTATACCACTTTGCAAAAGCTTAAGAAAAACAACTCGAATAAATGGCTCTTCCTTCACAAAACATAACAGCATTGCATACGCACATTTCAGTTTTCTTCTGCGGCTGTGTGTGTTTGTATGACGAATATACCTAAAAAATAAAAATTGCTGCTTAAAAGTATGGGTGTGCGTTATACGGATTTACGATAAGTATTTTTCTTTACCATATATTTTGTGCAGTTTATTTATTGTATTCTCAAGCAAACAATAGATACAAGCGCAGTACAATTTTTTTTGAGGACATACTGTATTTATTCTTTTTAAATCTCATTTTTAAACCCGCCTTGGTCCACATTAGCCGAGTTTTTAGTACTGTACAGCAGTGCTTCTCAAAGTTTCAATATTCGGGAAACAATATTCAATCAAAATATTCATTGCGCCCCCTCATACCATAACAATGTATTGAATTCAATAATAATACTATACTTTGACACTGTGCTTCCTCAAGCAATACGACCGCCGTATATATAAATTCCCTCGCTCAGCCAAAGCGTTACCTCCCAAGTAGTCTATAAGCGTTCTTCTGAAGTACGATCTTTTCTGTGCACTGCTATCCTGCTATCCCTAAAATTATTCCGAAAGCTTTGGAATGCAATAATAGGACTTGACAATGATTGCGAAGGATTTGCTTATTTCAGACTATTTTTGCTTCTTTATTCCTTCACCCCCCAATACATCACATACTTGCGCCTTCGTGGAAAAACGGTTATCATTGGGAAGTTTCGAATCGCGTAAAAATTAATCGGCAGTTATGGACTTATCTTGATAACTTGTAATGGTTTATAATAAGTAAGTTAATTTTTGTATTTAATTTTATATATGACAAATCCCAAGGGGTTACTGGTAATTATTAAACTTGTTCTTAGCTTGGTATTGTTACAATAAGTATAGAATACTGTAAATGATTTTCCTCACTCAGCTCTTGGTTGTTCTGGTTTATTCCAATATGAAAAATTATCAAAAATAATATGGTATATTCTGTATTACAAAGTTCAATATCAAAAGGTCCGTAACAATTTCGAGTCTCTTCGCACTCTTCCGTTCCTTGGATTTTCCAAGCCAGGAGACCGCTGTACTTCGCGGGCTATCCGTAATCACTTCCTGAGTCTCTTTCTGCACTTTCTCCCGATCCCCCGATCTTCGCCAGGAGATCGCTGTACTGCGGGCTCGTTACGCTTTTTCCTGTCGCTCAAGGGACGACCGAATGGCTCCCTTCAAAAATCCAGTCCTCTTCTTGTCCGGACTCTCTCGCCCTTTTTATATCATCTTTCTCCTAGTCATCCACCGCTCATCTCTGTCGGCCTCAGTCTCCCTGGTTCTGCTGCCACCTTCCGGTCTCGGCTCCCTTGATGTCTTACCCCTCTGCCGCGCCAAATCCGGTCTCGTTTCCGCTAGTCCCAAAGAAGCGCCGAGGCTGGGTGCACAATTTTATGTTCCCAGACGCGAAGTCATCACCGAGTGGTGGGAAAACGAATACACAATGATAAGGCGCCTCATTTTGACAGTCCGCCTGGGGCTGGGCAAAAGGTGCCTAAACTCGACCACCCAGCTACGAAATTCCTTCCCAGCAATTAGGGAAATGCCTGGAATTTTCGCAGCTTCTGTCGGCAAGGGATCTGTTGGAAAATAGGGGAAAGAGATATGCTTCATCACAATACATTGTGTAGCACTGATATATTTAAGTGTAATATATCAATGTAAATATGCATTTTTTTTATTACATCAGAATGTATTTTGTTTGTTTGCTTTCGGTAAATGAATATATCTTTTTAAAACATCTTTTGTTTTCGACTTTTTAATATGCTCGTGCCCCTCTAGTAGAGTTGTTACGCCCTCCAAGGGGGGCGTGCCCCACAGTTTGAGAAACGCTGCTGAAAAGAATTTTTTCCCCTTAATCAGCATTAGTTACAAATGAACATTATTATAAAAAAATAACTCTTAATAAGAAATGTAAGTTTTTATTTATATCTCATTCGTAGAGCATGTTAGTCATTTCTTCATGCAAGAATATTTAATCATTTGCAAAATGACAGTTGAAAAAAGAATTTTATGATGCATAATGCAATAATATAATTTCCCTTTTCTTTTTGCACATAGGGACAGCGAAGTCTATAAATAAATTTTTATTGAATTCATAAGCTCCTGTGAGTAATGATATTGCAGAAAAATATATGTAAGTTTTCTTTATAATATTATATGATAATAAAATAAGACAGAAATGCTGATCCAAGAAACTTATAAAAGCTTAAATAAGTCAGAAAATGAGATAAATATCACCCTTGTGGCCAAAACATTTCCATTTTTCTCTTCCTCCCGAAGATTAATGCTAAACTTTTTTTTTTCTCTTACTATGTCTGGAAAACCGTGGAGAAATATCTTCATGTTCTGTAGTCTGTGAAATTGCAAAATATGTGGCTTTTCAGAAATTAATTTTCTCATCACGAAACTTTGGGCTTTCTCATTGTAAAAGTGATTACAAATGTAATTATTTAAACCATAATACTAAAAATATCATAAAAGTAATATTAAGAAAATTTTATTAAATTGTGTAAGATATTACGATTGTATTGCTTGTAACTTTGAAAACTAGAAATATTCATGATTAAATTTTAGATTTATAAATTAAAATTGTTTTTAGTGAACATGTGTAAAAAAAATTGTATCACTAATTTATTTTTAGCACTGTAAAAATAATTCTTACATTACGGTAGAAATTGTCTTTTCACTCATTGTTTTTCTGTCACTTAAAAAAGAAAGAAAGAAAAGAAAAATTGGTAAATTTTAATTGCAAAAAAGTTTTACTTTTTGATAAATTTAAAACATTTCCTTTGTTTGTTAAAAAAATTAAGCTCTTACTTTCATTAAGGTATCCGACTACGTTCGGAACCGTGATTTTGCAAAAGCGTATAAATGGATAATATTTATGATATTTAGTATCCCTTAGATTAGAAAAGGTATATAAAATTGTTTTAAGAATAGTATTACAATAAAAATTATTTAAGTACCATATTTTGACAAAATGAACATAGAATGACCCATTTTCAAAATATTCTCCTTTTGTGAAATTCTAATATAATAATATTTTGCCTGTCTACAGCTCAGAACTCTGTACAGAGGCTCAACTAGAATTTTTGAAACATATTACTTAGAAGTGCGTTTATCCATGTTTTAAGACAATAGGGAGAAATTTTAAGAAAAAAACGGCGATAATTATTTCAATGGGTTGTAACTCTGAAAATAATGTGAATTTTTAAAAAATCATAGTTGAGCCTCTGCGCAGAGGTCTGAGCTATATACAGGTAAAATATTATTATAATAGAAGCATTTTTTACAAAAGGAGAACATTTTGAAAAAAAGTTATTCTAAGTTAATTTTTTTCCGAAATATTGTATTTAAACAATTTTTTTTTTGTCAAAATGTCCTTAAAACAATTTTATACATGTATTCTCATCTAAGTGATACTAAATATCATAAAAATTATCAATTTATGCACTTTTTTTAAAGCACGGTTCCGAACGTAGTCGGATACCTTAAATCAAAATTTTCCATTATTTAATATACTCATATACTCCATTGTTTAGTATACACACATATAAATACTAATTCACAAATTGGAGATATATTAATGTTATATATAAAATCGGACCCCAATTTAACGAATTTCGTGATTTAAAGAGTTTTGCTCTTTCCGAGATTAAAATAAAACCCCTATTTAACAGTACACAAATCTCGAATTAACGAATTATTTCAACAGTGGAATATTTTTTTTATTGGGTTGTGTTAGAAAAAATTGGATTTTTTTCTCAAAGGATATACTTTTTGTCCGGAAAAGAAAAAGATTTTTCTTGCAAGTAACACACTACGACGGAAAAGAGTACAGAGCATTATTAGGCTTAACAGATACAGACGAGTAAACCCCCAATGCGTTAGTTTTAGCCAGAGAAACTCCTTCCTTATCTCATGCTACTCCACAAGTCAGGAAAATTTTTAAGATTCTAACGATTATGTTGCTTTTGATGACGGAATACCTAGCTGGGGAACTGAAGTTCAGGAAACTATTGATATATTGGAGCCAATAAAGAGCGATTCTAATACAGAAATTGATTATGAAATTCTAAGCAAAACTGTTACGTTTTCAAACTGCAATCATTTCAAATTCTTCTCTGCCTAAAGTTGAAAAATAATAAAAGAGTTTGTGTAAGCTTGTAGGACCTATGTTTAAGAAATTTAACCACAGTGAATTTTATCATGATTGTAAATTTCATCATTTTCATTAATTATTCTTTCGGGAACTTAAAACTGCATTCTTTTAATTTATAAATTTAAATTAATCCAGTTTAATTTTAAACTGGATATCAAAACACGGTTTTAAAACATATCGTTTGAGAAATTGTATAAATAAGATGCATTTTCTCTTGTTTATAACGTAACTGCGGCAGCCTTGTATGTGGTAACGAACTTGTGACCAGCGTGTTACATGTTCGAGTAATAATGCCACTGAAGACCCGCCGTGTAGAGACGCTGATAACGTTAAATTTGTCTCAGTCTTCCCGTTTGAGTGTCATAGTAGTTTGGAGAAGGAGTGTCAGCTCAGGTGTTGTCCTCATCACTTGACCAAAATTCAAAATTACGAGGTCCGTCACCAAGAGCCCTCATGGTGCTTTATAGTGCGACGTTATTAAATTTTCGCTCTCTCTTATTTATAATTTTTTTTCAATACAGTAGAGTTCCAAAAATTAGGCAACACCTTTGTATATCGAAAAAAAAAAAACCAACGTGTGGATCTCTTTAAGGTCCCACCTTTCTTTGTCTGGCTGCCGTAAGAGTTAAGGTATCCGACTCGTTCGGAACCATGGTTTTGAAAAAAGCGCATAAATGGGTAATTTTCATGATATTTAGTGTCAATTAGATTAGAATACATGTATAAAATTGTTTTGACATTTTGACAAAAAAAAAAAGCTATTTAAATACAATATTTCGGCAAAAAATTAACTTAGAATAACCTTTTTTCAAAATCTCCTTTTGTGAAAAATGCTTCTATTATAATAATATTTTACCTGTATATAGCTCAGACCTCTGCGCAGAGGCTCAACTATGATTTTTTAAAAATTCACATTATTTTCAGAGTTACAACCCATTGAAATAATTATCGCCGTTTTTTTCTTAAAATTTCTCCCCTCCGTTGTCGTAAAACATGGATAAACCCAATTCTAAGTTGTATTTTTCAAAAATTATAGTTGTCCCTCTGTACAGAGGTCTAAGCTATATACAGGTGAAATATTATTATAATAGAAGCTTTTTTCACAAAAGGAGAACATTTTGAAAATGGGTCATTCTATGTTCATTTTTTGTCAAAATAGTGTACTTAAATAATTTTTTATTGTAATACTATTTTTAAAACAATTTTATGTACATTTTCTAATTTAAGTGACACCAAATATCATCAATATTATCCATTTATACGCTTTTGCAAAATCACGGTTCCGAACGGAGTCGGATACCTTACAGAAAAAATGCCGTAAAATGTTGAAGATTTTAACCTTGAGGACACTGTACAAACACCAGACTATCACTTAATGAGGGACCAAAGGCTGTAGAAACCACCCTGCAGTATTTTGAATAAGATGCGTTGGTAATGGACTAACTGGCTCTTTGTCATCTTCATTATGAAGCAAATCACAGAGTGCAGTAAGAAAGACAAGAGGTCGTTGCGCATATCTTTAAAAAAATGCCAATTTTTGCAAAGTTGTTTACTTAATTTTTATCATAGCCAGCTTTTTATGCATTCATAAAGTATTTTTCTGAGGAGTGTCTGATCAGATATGTACATAACTGTATACTTTGTATTTATTAATTTTCCTTTTCATATAGTAAATGAGTGTGTGCGCTCTATGTTTTCAATAAAGTACCATAAAATCTGGCGTTATCGCGCACTTTTAACACCAAAAATAAGATCGAAGCTTACCACCAGCTTTTACACACCAAGTATAAAAATGAGAGCTTTAAAAATAAAAAGGATGAATTGAGCTTATAAAAAATTAGACCTACTTATTTCAAAATACTTTTATTTATTTAAAAGAAATTATCTTCTTAATGAATTTAAAATGTTGTAGTTCTCTAAACGTATACTAATTTTGCAAAAGCTTAAGAAAATAACTCGAATAAATGGCTTCACAAAACATAACAGCATTGCATACGCACATTTCAGTTTTCTTCGTAAAAAGGGCTGTGTGTGTTGTATGACGAATATACCTAAAAAATAAAAATTGCTGCTTAAAAGTATGGGTGTGCGTTATACGCCGGATTTTACGATAATATTTTTTTTTACTTAAAAGGGATTTTACAGTTTTTT
>BMAV01004293.1:142684-174022 GCA_019973955.1 Trichonephila inaurata madagascariensis | reverse complement strand
CCTACTTTGAATGGATGAATAGAATGCATTCTATTAATGATTGTGAAAATTTGAACAAGATTATAATATAGCGAGAGAGTAAACTAATAGTAAGAATTAAAAAAAGAGCACGATTTGTCTGCATTGTTATAACAATGCACAGCCGGTTTGGCTAGTTTGGTTTAAAACCGGTTTTCGACACCAACTTTTGTCATTATTTTAACAGTTACATTGTTACAACAATAGAGACAAATCTAAGTTGGCCCCCGTTGAAAAACTGGTCATTAATTTAATTAATTAATCAATATTTGAAAAAACTGTATTAACATCAAGTGTAATCCACTACAAGATAAAAAAAATTTATTTGAACTTGATTGGATGAATGGAAAGTATTTTATTAACGAATGAAAATTTGATCAAGATTATATATATATGGGGAGAGAGTGAGCTAATAGTAGGAATTGAAACATCATTTGGATTCTGAATATTTCAATTCTACGATTGAAAAGTATTGCTCCAAAACATCAGAATCTTACAAAACGGTAAATATTGCTATAAATGAGCCAATAGATATATAATATAATATAATGGCTGATCGCCTAATGTTGTTAAGTGTGTGGATTGTAAATTAGAGCTTTTCTGCCACTTATGCTTCCCAGGCTGACAATGCACGAATAAAGGAAGCCGAAATGAAGGTCATCTACACTAGATGCTCTTAAAGCTCTGAGAAGGGGAAATAAGCTATGTACGATCATTTTGTGTGCTCTCTGTACCATATATTCTACAAATTCTCAATTTTTCTCGGTTTAGAATTGCTATTAAGTTATATCACTGACCTGAAAGATTGATTTTTACGTTTTAAAACTAAACCATTGATAAATTTTGCTTTCCTCTCTCATCTCCCTTAAACTTTTATCTTTTAATAACATTTTTCAATTCCTACTATTAGCTCGCACTGTCTATATATTTATTCATTTATATATTTTGTATATTTATTTATTTATCTTGGTGGAATTTTCAATTGTTAATAAAATACATTTTAAAGCGCTCCATTGAGCTGAAATTTTATATACAGGATCATTTTGGATGACAATACAATAATTTAATTATAATTAATAAAAATTAATTGATTAAAACTAATTATTTAAAGAATTACAAAAACATCCACTTTGGCATCATTTTTGGCGACTTGTGTCAAAACTTGAAAAGGTTTTTTTCTCACGTATTAAAGCATTCAGTCAGACTGAAATTAAAAGGACAATACCATACTTTAATGATAATTAAAAAAAACTAATTACCGCTTACTGCTGTGATTCTGTCCTATGTATATACATATTTATATTAATTGTAACTATTTAATAAAAAGTAGCTAAAATAAAATTTTTCTTTGTTGATCTAAGTAGGAATTGACTTAAAAACTATTTTTTTATATTACTTGTTTATCATTTAGTTTATAGAAACTTGGATATCATAAAAACACAAAATTAGAGATGTGAAAAGGAGCGGTGGACCTTCAAAAATGAAAACTGTATTAAAGAATTTGAAAAAATCGAATAGAGAATTCTAAATATAATTCGGGAGAAATCTTGGCGCTCTCAGGTGAATCGACACAAAGCTGTAAAATTCGACGAGAGAACAAACACGAATCGTTAGATGGTAACTTTCGCGTTAAGTAAATATCCCAATACATTTTCAACTACCTTTCACCTCATTGAATAAACAACACCTTGGGCAAAGCAAACTCCACGTTCTTGTCTTAATCAGGGGAAAAGATTATTTTGGCGTGAAATAATTTTCGATAGTCAAACTTAAGCAAAACAAAAAAGGATTCTTGAAGATTTTTTCAGACAAAAATGCGAGTTTGCATAGCCGTTTTTTCTTTTTTCAAGTAGGGAAATGGAAGAGTAAACACATAAAATGGAGAATTTATTAGATAAAAATCTATTTAGGTTAACATATGATGTATAATTTGAAAGTAGGAGATCTGAAATGGGATAAGTAAAATGACTAACTTAAAGCCAAATTACAATATTATTACGGATAAAAGTTTACGGAATTGTCCTGTTCCAGAATAACTCAATTAAATGGAAAGAGAAAACTTAAACGCTTTATACGGTTATTTTTTCTAGTGATGTTATGGTAAAATATTTTTGGGATTGAGTTTGATTTATAAAAAATTCATTTAGCTTATTACCTAAAATTAATTTGACTTTTAAGACCATTTTTCGGTGGGAAGTAAATTTCCCACCGCTCTCTGGAAAATCTTCAAAAGTAGGATATCTTACGTTTTGCGTTTCTTTTTTCTATCGCATTACGGGATGTTTTTAAAATATAATTTACAAATACTAAAATCTACAAAAGGAATTGCAAATTAGATATATTTTTCATTCAAAAATTTTAGAGTTTATACATATTAATTATATAGCATGAAAATTAGGAAAACAGGAATCAACGTGTAGTAAGACATAACAAGCTGTACAAACATATATTGTTCTCTTCTCATGTATTTCAGAAAACCCCGAAAAGTAACGTGTGGAGGGAGGGGTGTAAAGTGGGCATATGGACACCACCCCTTAAGGCCGTATCACACGCGTACACGTTTCAAGCAATTTTTCGTCCAATTCTTACTCAGTTGCTATAGCAACGGCTTTCGAACAACTTTTTGCTAGTCAGCTCAAAAAGTTATTCCAAATAAAAGTTGTTTGAAATTCCAGCCAATAAGGTTCTTCGGTGCCTTACGTCATAAACAAGATGGCAGTTTCGGTTTCGTCTAATTCATCAGATATGCCGTATAATATTTTAGTGGTGTATAATATTTTAACGGCGTATAATATTTTAAATAGGATGGTGCTCATTTCTGTTTACACCTATCAACAAAAGCGCAAGAGAAATAAAAGAAATAATTTTGGATGTTCGTTTTCCAAAGAAGAAAAATCGGCGAGTAATTTTTCAATGGGGAGATAGAGCGCGGCTGACTTCAGAGCATGTCGTTTTGTTTACGGCAACTCTTCCTCCTCAGATAAGTACAAAAATTGGACGAAAAAGTTGCATGGAAAATGTACGTGTGATACGGCTTTTAAGTAGTTGATTGTACGTTATTTGGTACAGCTTTCTTGCTACTCAGGAAATTGGTAGGTCGTCCTTTGTGTTTACGATTTAAAAATCTAGAAATAGGTTGTAGCGCTTCCCGAAGTGTGAGCAGCACAAATCATAGTTGAGAAACTAGCTTCTCATAGACATTTAAAAACTAATGAAGTTGGTAGGAAATATACTTCTCCCACGGTTATATAAAGGGTTAGGATGTTAAAGGAAAGATATTTTAAGATAAGCAACAGAAATACATAAAATTTCAGTAATGCATTTTTACATGATGTGGAAGCTTAGAAAATTGTGTTCAATATACGTTTTAAGATGTGGTATAAAAACAGTTCGGATATATCATTTTGTCTTTTTTTTCCTTAATTGGTTGTATATTGGCAACCAAGCCTTTCATACAAGGTTAGACCCTAAATATGAAAGCCATTTCATGATAGCACCATCTAGTGGTGGCTTTCGAATTTATTCAGTTCAAGTTCTCATCGGGTGCTAAATATTACCGAAAATTTTAATTTTGCCGAGAGTTCCAGATCCAAATTGATACTCAAGGGATCTTTTACATGCCATATAATCATAAGACATGCATGCCTACGATTTTCGTATCCAGAAAATCTATCGACTCCAGCCGGGATCGAACCCGCAACCTTAGGCATACGAGGGGGGCACACTATCTCTAAGCCACCGAGCCTAATATTGATTGCATTGTAAAAAAAAAACTTAAAACTTTACGTAATACATTAAAATAAGGAACCACAGTAATTCAGCCGCATGATAGGATTCTGATCAACGATTGGTACACAAAACCATTCTTGATTATTAGAATCCAGTAACAGAATTGATTCAATCATTCATAAAGGATTATGCGAGTAAGTATAGTTCCTAAATAACTGTGAGAGTTCTTTCCTTTGCATATAAAGAGCTAATTTGGATGAAGATAGAACCAAAACATATGAACTAGGACAGAATTGTGTGAAACTCATATGCTTATATATTGATATCTATATGATAAAACAAAAAAGAAAAGGATCTATATAGAATCGCCTTCACTGTTCCAACTCATCAAGTAGAATAAAGAAATCAAAATCCTAATAGTTCAGAAAGTAGTCATTGAATAAAAAACTCTTTATATGGGCCCAAATTGTATATATTATTATGATTCTACAAAAAGATTTCTATGTATTCGAGGAGAATGTTTTCTCTTAAATATGATTTATTTTTAACAAAACCTGATGTGCAAATTTTCAAGCTGCGATGTTGACATAAGTACGTTTTTCAGTACGTGAAAAATTCGAATCACGAAATTTTTGCTTGATTTGCTTGCTAAGCAATTATGTATACATTGTGAATGTTGATTCAACATTTCTAAAATAATCTAACCTTTAATATAAATTTAAAAAATATTTACTTGAGTACTCATGAAAGTTCTTTTGTTATTATTAATATGAGTAACATTCACCCACATAAATACATGTAAATTCTGTTTAATAACTGTAATAGTCAATAGGATAAATTTATAAATATTTCTAAATTACTGAAGTACTAAATGCCCGATATACGTAAGTGAATGCATTGAAAATTACAATCAAGTGTAGATTGTACACGGGATATTAACCATCAAGAGCAAAAATATGAAGGATATAGCTTAATAAATTGTAAAATTACACTCACGTCCATAAATTAAAAATAGTGCCAACTCCGGCAAGTAAAGGTTCAGAACTAAACAAACATAGCTTATTAATAAGGCCCATGTATTAAACAAAAGATAAAGAACAAAAAAGATGGTGCATGTATAATACTATTGATAAAAATTAGAATTTTTGCTCACTGAAGCAATTATAAAAAGAACCCCCTTTACAAAAACTTAACATTATCCGGTTAGTATGATGGTTAATATACTCGTATTGTATATCTCCCATACGATAAAATACAGTCTGCACAAAGACTAGGCATGTTGAATATTAATTACCCAAGATTATTTCGGAAGATTATTCCACTCAGCAAACAATGACCTCCGAAGTTCCGGTATTCATGTAGAAGGTAGTTGACGGGTCACAACTCATCGGTCAAACATGTCTCGCACATGCTCTACCGGATTCAAGCCAAGTGAGAATGCTATTCATTCCATACGGGTGATATCCTTAGATTTAAGGCATTCGCTTACGATGTTTATTGTTTGTGATGATCGGTGTTTTCATCCACAAATACAAACACTCATGACACTTCTAAGCAAACATACATGTTGTTTCAGAGCGATGACCAGATAAGATTGACCTGTCATGGCTCCGATTTGAACATGCAAATCAGTTTTCGAGACCAGTATAATACCACCCCAAGCGAGCAATCCTGCACCAACGTAACGGTGCCATTGAATGATAATGTCTTGATAGTAATGGGTATCAGGGATTCTTTAAATGAAAATCCGACGTGAATCAGACTATTAGCTAAACCCGAGCTCGTCGGAAAACATCACACAAGCCCACTGTGACGATGCACACATACGCATTGCATGTTCTCTGCACCAGGTTAACCGCTGGTGACAGTGAGTTGCCGTGAGTGTAACATATCCGACAGGCACATTCAAGCAAATAGACCAGTATGTCCAAAACGTCTGAACACGGTTTGCATTGAAACTGTCAGTGCCGTGGCTGCAGATAGCTGACGTGACATATTGGATGCTGTACTCCGTCTACTTCTTTTGGCAGTTACTGCCTAATACCGGTCTTCATTAGGCACTGAAACTCAGAGGCGTAACATCAACTGGCATTTCCGTCACCTTGGAATTATCACCAAAGCCTAGAGTTGTCACTTTGGGAAATTCTAACTTTCTCGAATACTTTCATCTGAGTACGCCCACATTCCAGGAGGCCTAAAACTCTACCACATAAAAATTCCTCTATATGCGTACTCTGTGCAATAGCTATTCACAGTTATGCCTGAGTATAAACGCTTCTCGCGCTGGCACTCGACAATTCTAATTTCCGTTATTCAGTTATGGCACAGAGCGGCTTTCAGAACACTTAACAAATGTATTTCTTTGTCGCCATTCGTTATATTTTACCCCTTTCTTACACTCTCACCATTGTGACATACAATAGGCGTCATCTGATAGCTTCCTGTAATTTGCATATTGTTCTTGAAGAGATGTGTGGGATAAGTCTTCAGATCAAACTTTCACTCTAGAATTCGATTTCAGTGTGATTCTGAATTATCCTAAATTTATGGAAACGAGTGTACTTTCAGAAATTTCTTTAAAACCAAAACATGTATTCCTTTTTTTGGACAAATATATTTTGATCTTTCTCTCTCATAAACGTAGAATTTGGTAAATTTGAAGCTTAGAATAGTGAATTATAGGTCAAGCTCACTTTCTTGTTTGCTGTAAAAAATAGCATTAAAAAAACCAATTCCACTGCAATTGCAGATATTAGATAAATACACTAATAGGGGAAAAAATATTGAGAGGATTTTTTTTTCATTTAACTTAAAAAAACGTAATCCAAATTCATTCAATATTTGAAGTTGTATTTATATTCCATTTAAACCAATAGTGGATTAAATTCTGAAGCGATTATGTTGATATATTATCGTGGCAACCATTAATTTCAAAATGTCGAATAAGATTATCCAAACATAAATTTCACTACGATCGATTAAAACCCTTAAGTAATGTCATTAAATATTAACCATATATTTACAGTGTCTTACTGAACGTCGATGATTTTATTCAATAGATAATTAATTAAAATGTACTCGAGCATCACAAAATGTGAACTGTATGCACAAATAAATTTAATCCAACTTAATATTTATTCCAGAAAAATATCGTAAGAAATTACGATTTAAAAATTCTCGAGTAGCTTATTACCTTATTGATACTGCCATCCACGATCGTTGCTTAGCAACGATAAAAACAAGTTATGTGGAATATCTTTTTCCTGAACAAGACTGAGAGAATCATCTCATTATACTTTGGAATAGAAATTGCAAATTATGAATAAATATTTTTCAAATTTAAAGTGAAATAATATGAAACTTTATTTGAATAAATGGAAACAACTGTACAGAGTTAATAGTTATTGTTTTAAAATTTTAATTTACGTGAAAAAAAAGTTGACAAGTACTCTTTTAATTAAGGCAACATAGTTTTAAAAGTCAATTCTTACTAAAGTTTAAAGATTGAGAATAACTCCAACATTTTCCACATAGTTAAACAATTATTTTTTATTTATTTGCTCTTTTTTGTAATTATAATTCAGCAAGAAACGATTGTCTTTTTTCCTTTATATTTAAATACTTTTTAAAGCACAATGAGTTAAAATTAGATGAAATTTTTTAAAAAAATGCCTGGCACGTTAAGAATGAAAACTTTTGACTGGTAATAAATATATTTTTTACTTCATTTAACTCTTACAACGCACGGGCTACAGAAATTTGGCCGCAACTGGTTTGCCCGAACGCTGTACGGGTACTGATATTTTTCTTTCTTTGATTTGCGCTTATTTTTAAATCTTGTGGTGTATTATTTAGTGCTAGTATTTTGAAAAGGTGATGCAGTTTGTCTATGGTACTGAGGTGTATAGATAACAAACAAGTAATATAAAAAAAATTTAAGTCAATTCCTACTTTGAATGGAAGAGTATAAAGTATTTAATAACGATTGAAAATTTGAATTATATATATATATATATATGAGGATAGAGTGAACTAATAGTAGGAATTGAGAGAGAGAGAATAAATTCAGATATTTTGCCATACCTCAAGTTCTGTTCTTAAACATACCTATTATACTATTAAAAAATACTACGTTACTAACAAAAATGAAGAGTTTTCTTTGTTTTTCTTACATTTTTTTCAACTAATAATTAAATAAAGCAAATGTTTTTTGTATCATTTTGTTCGCAATTTCATGTAGATTTTAGATCAGTTTACGAATATTAAATATGTTTACAAACTCGGAAGTTATTCATCAAAAACCGCGTCTAAAGAAACACAAGTAGTCTGTAGGATTGAGATGAATTGCAATTAACCAATTAAATAAAATCTTGTGTTGGCGAATCAACTCTCCTGTGTTTTTCACGAAAATTTAATGCAATGTTTTGTTTCTCGGTAAATCGTTTGGGTCATTAGCTCCAAATACAGTTTAAATTCTAAATAATATTAAAAAAAAAAATTTTTAAGTCAATTCCTACTTAGATCAACAAAGAAAAATTTTATTTTAGCTGCTTTTTATTTAATAGTTACAATTATTATAAATATGTATATACGTATGACAGAATCATAACATTAAGTGATAATTAATTTTTTTTAATTATCATTAAGGTATCCGACTACCCTAAAATCATGATTTTTTCAAAAATTGACAAATTTGTCTTATGATTTATTTTATAGACTATCTTATTAGTTTAATAAAAATACCAAGCTTTTTGTTTTCCATTCACTAGAACAAAAACTACAAGTGTTTTAACTAAAGAAGATTCCATATTTTAACACAAGATGTCAAACATTAAAATGCGTTTTACTCGAAATGTGTTTTTTTCGAAAAACTCAAACTCGGACAGCGATTGCTCAAAAAGTTTTGAAAATAATTTAATGAAACTTTTTGTAAATGTTTTGTATAACAGTAGAAGTATTTCGTTCTTCAGACAGATTTATTGTCACTGTATTATTTCAAAATTTACAGTAATTATATTCACATAAAGGACTGTTTTTTTAATGCAATTTCATGTAGTCACTAAGATAGAGGGCTCTAGTTTTTGTAAAAATTAAAATATCCATTATCCTGAAGGTCATTTCAAACATGAATAACAAAGTAACACATTAAAATTGAAAAATTTAGAATTTGTTCGAAAAGTTTTTGTACAGAGCGGGCCCCGTTTATGTAATTTTTTGTACATTTTTACCAGTTTTTTCCCATTTTAATAATAATAAAAAAAAATTTCCTTTTTTCAATTTTACGATTTTTTGCTTAAAATATACTAAATAGACCTAAAAATCACAAAAAAAAATCCCCATACCTTAGTTTTTTCAAAAAAAAAGGTCGCAAGTAGTCGGATACCTTAAAGTATCGTATTGTTCTTTTAATTTCATTTCAACTAAATGCTTTAACACGTGAGAAAATAACCTTTTCAAGTTTTGATACAAGTCACCAAAAGGGTCGCTAAGTCGCCAACGTGGCTGTATTTGTAATTCTTTAAATAATTAGTTTTAATCAATTAATTTTTATTAATTATAATTAAATTATATTGTATTGTCATCCAAAATGATCCTGTATATAAAATTTCAGCTCAATTCAGCGCTTTAAAATGTATTTTATTAACGATTGAAAATTCCACCAAGATAAATAAATAAATATACAAATATATAAATAAATAAATACATAGAGACAGTGCGAGCTAATAGTAAGAATTGAATAATTCCCGTTTTCGGACTACTAAATGTAGTAATGAAATTTGGTATATATTTGTTGAAATCCGCTGAGAATATGAGTCTTACGGAAATCGATTCGCAAGAGATGTTACGAAGCATATTGATAAGAAAAAAATTCGTTTTTGAACTATTAGACTTAGACTTCAAATTTGGCAAACATTTATTTTTTGACTAGTGATCCACTAAAAATTGGTTTTGCGGAAATCCACTGTAGAGGAGCTTTAAGGCTGTTTTTTTTTCGGCAAAAGTACGAGAGTTTGAACTTAACGCGAAGCACATTTTCAGACAGAAAAATGCTTCAATTTACATGGAAATTTGCAACATTATAATTCATACATCTGTTAACAATTAAAAATTTCAAAATATCCTATGAATGCTTTTTTTTTTCATTTGAATATGTGATGGGACAGCTCATTTACCATTACGGAATAGGAGAAAAACGCGAAACACATTTTATACCAGAAAAAATAAATCAACTCGATTAAAAATGGGAAGTATGATAAAAAAATACTGCTCTCTAAAGGATAGCGAAGCCAGATTATAATATTAACGTTTCATTTCTTTTTCATCTGAAAAAAATATTCCGAATTTGGATCCTATTCTTTAACATTAACCGAAGACAGCCTTAAAGATGATTCTACTTCAGTTTTAAAAATTCAAGTCCTGTCCTTTTTAAATCGAGTGAGGGTTATGAGAATGTTTTTCAATACAATCATGTGCTTAATGCTAGGACTTAAATATCAGTAATTTATACATACATATTCATACATCATTCATCATCATCATCCCAGCATAGCGGGTGGGTAACGGTTAATTGTTATATAAAATAGTTAGCAGGGGGAAAAATAAGTTTATACATTTACAGAAACAAAAACTTTATTATTTAAGTCAACCTAACTTTTACGTTGGTAACAACTGTATTTTGATTCACAAGCATCCATAAATCTGAAAGATATCATACAACAACGGACACAGTTGTGTTATTTTTAGGGTTTGTTTCAAATCAATTAATTCTCTGTCGTTTGATACAATCACTTTTTTTTCTATAATTTTAGTTTAAAATATCTTGTAAAATATTGCATTGAAATATTTTTAATTACTCTCTGATACTACTTTCGATTGAGTTACTACTTCTGAAAATTATTTTATTTATAAGATATATATATGAAAAAAAGCATTCATTCTGAAATTTAAGAATGATGATCGTTTTAAAAATTAGCTCGTGCTGCCATCTAGTACATTTTCTTTAAACTTTCACCATTTAGTCTTCATGCGAATAACATTGTAATGAATGAAAATTCACATCACATAACGGTTGAAATACTTTGAAGTCGTATAAATTAATACTTAATCATTCATTTTAGAGCATATGCTAAGAATTAGTTTTATTACAATCGTCCTTCTTTCAGTTAAATTATACTAATTTTAAGTCTGAGCGTTATTTACAGTAAAAAAAATACTTCAAATTTTAGTGGGAAATAATGAAATGGCACCTAGAAGCAGTTGAAAAAAGAAAGTTTCTATTTCACGACTGAAGCAGCTCGTCGAAACATTTGAAAACAGTAATTTTCTTATTATTAGTTGAATCGTCATGATCCTCATGCGATAAACCAATACAGCAATGAATCTTTGTCTATATCGATTTTGAATCAACATAATATATTAAGGTAGGCATTTACAAATATAGTATCAAAGTATATGAGTATATAAAAATGAATTTAAAACAATAGGACATATAAATTGATAATTACGGTGTTTTTGTTATTATTTTGAATCCGCAGTGAAACACGTTCTCTCAGAATATGGTAATTCCCTTTTTTTAATTGCAGTAAATTAAAATTATCATTACATTTACAACTTTATAAAACAAAGCATGAAATAATTTTGTTCGCATAATTTTGAAAAAATAAATATTTTATCTGAAAAAATACTTTTTAAAAAAAAATTTTAATACTATTAAAACAATTTTTAAAATATTAAAGCTTCATATATAGTTGTGATTCAGTAAAAAAATATTACTGATTATTCTTTATTTTAGTCTTTTATGACATCTGGATACCGTATATTTTATTTAGGCATCCAACTTCAATTCCTTGTGCTGTATGAAGTAGAATCTCCAAAACGGACAGCTACCTCAAGTTGAATTTTCACTCTCTCCTAATATTTATTTTATAATATTCAATCGAAAATCTACCTCTCTGTTTTGACCACTTTGGTGATCATATGGTGACCACCGTAGCCTAGAGGTCAAGGTAACGGACTCGTGGCCGGCGTGTCATGAGTTCGAGCCTTGTACCATTGAAGACCCTCCTTGTAGAGGAGCGATGAAATGTTCTCCCTTTGGTGTGGTATGGAAGTTCGGAGAGGGGGGTGCCAGCTCGGGTGTGGTCTTCGTCTCATGACCATAGTTCCAAACTACGAGATCCATCACCAAAAGCTCTCGAGTAGCTAAATAGTGCGACGTTAATATTCACTCACTCACTTGATAATCATTTGTAAAACATACGAAACGGGTAATAAACAGTCTAAGTAAACGATGTATTATTCTGAATGCTTATAAACGTCAAACTTTAAAGCACTATGCGGACTATGCATAACAGACCTCTTACTTTTGAACCACAGTCAAGAGACAAAGACGGTACCTCGTCACCCCACTCAACCAACGTTAGGGCTTTGAGTTACAACAGATTTAACGTGCATCAGCTCCTCTACTTGACATATCTTCATTAGCACCAGGGCTCGAACTCATGACGTGGCCGTGGTAGCAGAGTGGTCTAGGTATCGGATCGTGGCTGGCTTTGTCACGAGTTCGAGCCCAGTACTACTAAAGACCCGCCGTGTAGGGCAGCGATGCGTGCTAAATCTGTCGAGAGCTGAAACGTCCTCCCATTGGTGTGGTGTGGTAGTTAGGAGAGGGGGTGCCAGCTCAGGTGTCGTCCACGTCACTTGACCATAGTTCAAAATTACGTGGTCCGTCGCCAAAAGCCCTCGTGTAGCTGAACAGTGCGACGTTAATATTCACTCACTCACTCGAACTCATGACACGCCAGACACGAGCTCGCGACTATAACCATTAGGCTACCTTTGGCCGCTAATTACTTCTGTAGTTTGTCCAAATGAGTTTAATTTATTTGATAAGGAAAATAGTTACGAACTTTCTTTCTTAAAATATTATTATTTAATAATAAGTTTCTCCCATGATTTGTTTTATTACTACTTGTTTAAGTTCAAGATTCCTTTTACTTATTACAAATTGAACATATGAATTATATATATGCCATCTCTTTATCACTTGATTTATACATATTTCAGTAAAGTAATAGGTAAAAACTATGTACACACAGGAGCATATTAGAAATTAGAATACAGTAAAGTTAGTATTTTATCTTTTTTTTTTTTTTTTTAATTTTATAGGATTTGGAAATGTCTTCCGAGATCGATGCAAAGAAGCACAGAACCCGAATGAATGAGTGAAGTAAGTCCATTTCTATAAATAAACCATCACTGCATGTCAACTCTTTTGCTCGAAATTCCTGAAGTGAGTTAACTTATAGATTCTAGTATAACTGCAAAGTATACTTCTCATATTAAGAGGAAGATCTTGAATAGGTGTCGTTATATTCTGGTTCATAAAATATTATATATTAAATAGTTTCCTTATAAGAAGTATCGACACTTAGCAATAAAATTTCTAGTGCCCTAACCATGAGAGAAAAGTTATAGCAATGTAAAATTGATATGTTAACATATAAACATATCAAGGTAATTTATTTACTAAGTGTTTAAAAAAGAACTTATTTCAAGGAAAGCTTTAAATTATACTTAATATAAACATTTAAAAATATTAATGCTTAAAGACAGAATTGCAGAGTTTATGCATTTATTTATACTTTTATGCTAAAAGTTTTTGTTATTTATAGTTCCGCTTCAGACTGACCACCTGATCGGAACATCTGCTCATGCAGTTCAGTGCCCAAGGTCACATATGAATTGACAATGAGACGGGCACAGAGTATGCCTTGGCTCTCTGCGGAATGTTGCGCAACTGAGTTTAGTTTTTTATTGTTCAATAATATTGATTTCTTGTAAAACATGTAAGTCATACCACCAATATTTCAATTTACAAAAAGTAACAAAAATTTCCGTTTGCAAAATTTAAAACTCCGAACAGTTGTTTCCGGTCTTTCGTGTCTTAAGTAAAACAATTGTTTAAATTCAAATATAATATTTCGCTGAAAATTTACTTTATTAAATCAATTTTTCTTACAAAGCTTACATTTCATTACATTTATATATACATTACAAAAAATTTTATATAGCTTAATTTTTAATAATTGTAGAGGTATAAACAGCAATTAATATACAAAGGTATGAAAGAAAACTGAAATCATTTCTTTGACCTCCATTTTGAAATTCTTTTGAAATGCAAGATGAAACTTCCTTATATTCTTGAATTAATTTTGGGTATGATATCGGTGCTTTGATCTGGAATAATACGAAATATCAATGATTATCTAACAGCATGCAAGTTAATACATTACAAAGAAAGTTTTCTTTTGGTACATAATTTAAAACATATAACACATATATATAGCGTGCTTAGGAAAGTTCCTATAACCTGAAAATACTTGCGAAAAGGAGAGTACTAAAGCGATGCAAATGAGAATAGTAAAACGACTACGCTCGATCTGATGCAAACTATGGTTGCGCTCCTAGTGACAAAATATGGAAGATAGGGATTGCAAATCAAAAACGTAAAAAAAAGAGAGCAAAATTGTAGAGCATCAATAAATTAGGACGAAATAAAATTTGGTTCACATGGATAAGATAAATCGTCGCCTGTTTCCCTAAAAATAATCAGAATTTTGTCCAGTTTTTTCTTCTGTTTGGAATATAAAATTGTGAGGCACATGTGGTCGTGGGTGCCGGGCCGCCTGAAGAACATTAAACTATTGCCATTTTATTTAAAGTACTGTATTTCTCTCGGATTTACGTAACTTTCCAAGGAAATCACTTTTACTCATTTTTGGTGTAACTATATTTTATTCTGAAGGCATATTTAAATGTAACTAAATTAAAATTGTTAAATCAAAACAATCTAAAATATAAACAATCAACGTGTCCCACCCTCAGCAGGCCACGGTAAAATTATCAAACGTTGACCAGTCCGCAGCGATAAAAAGGTTGCGGAGCTCTGATCTACACGACCTGTTTCTGTAGGAATGAACGAGGAACCAGGCATATCATTCATCTTAATATCTGTTTATTAAGATCTTAATCACAATAATAATAATCAAAGTAAGTAGATCTGGAATGAGAAGACACAACTCATATTACCAAATAATCGCGTAATTGACCACCATATCTAACTTAATTCTAATCTCGCTAATACACGCACTTTCCTTATAGCTTAATCAATATCGCTCACCACTATATCCTAGGTAAACAACTACTTTGTCCTAACTGACGTGGCTTTAATCAGGCTCTAATCCTTGTGGTTTCGTATCCTCCCTTAGCTTGAATATACTGGTACGGGTGGGTTAATTCTCGGATTTGGTATTCTTCTAAAACGCTATCTTAATCACTTCCGCACTTAGACAGTGACCTCCCATAGCCACTTCACGAACGCTAAACTTCCATTATATATATGATTCCTAATATGCATAATCACGTTCTTCTCGAGTTGGTTGGAAAGAATTGCCATTCTGGCCCCGAAGAGGACTGTTAAAAGAAAAAGCGATGAAAGCCCCGTCACAAAATAAAAGATTGTTTTAGAAAATGGCTTCTAAGATAATGGATAGAAGGTTAGTTAATTGCACTTTCCGAGGAGAAATATTCGTATCAGCAAATTATAAAGCGGTGTAAAAATCTTGGTTATTGCATTTCAAAAAAGGTATTTATAATATATTAAATTTGGAAGAAAAAAAACGTCTAGTTAAAAACAAAAATGAAAGACATGACCCCGAAACCTCATCCTAAGACTGTTCGAACACAGGCAACTATCAAAAAAAATGGTCTCTGGTCCTAAAAGAAAATCCACCGATTCAAAAATTTATTGCATCGAAACTAGGAATGTCTACCGGTACTGTAAGTAAAATCATTCATAAAGATTTAAAGTTAAAAAAGATGTGTAAACCTAAAGTTCATTTACTTTTGCCAAAACACATTGCTGAAAAAACACAAATTGTAGAAAATTATATGAAAAACACCTAACTGCTGAAAAATGGAAATTTGTGGTAACACTCGATGAGGCATGGGTATATTTAAGTGACAGTAATAGAAGAAGTTCCATTTTCTATTGCTCGATGGGAATGACCGCACAAAATAGATTCGTTAGTGTACAGAAAAGTTCCTAAAGGGATTCATGATAGTTGCAGGATTTTGTTACAACGGCAAATTAAAATTCAAAAAGCCAAAATTAATTCACTCTACTATCAGTAGAATATTTTAGAACCAATTTTTTAAGAAGAAATTCCGGTCTTATATGGAAAGGTCATTGATAATGTTGAGCTTCATATGGACAAAGCCTCTAGTCACATGTTTAAGTCAACTGCCGCTTATTTAGCAAAGAAAGAATTAGAAACAGGAATAAAGAGTGTCCAATTTGATGAAATACCTGTAAAACCATCAGACACTTCTCCAATGTACTTCGAAAAAGAGGAATGGAGTAAAATTGGCGTGAGAGCACTAAGAAAAAGTTTACTTTCATGGGAAAATCCGAGCTAGAGGTATTGTCAAGAATCATGGATATCATATAGAAGCAAATAGCCACATAAAATATACGGCATTTAAAAATAAAAATTAACAATTAAAATCGTTTCCATAAAGTGTAAACCTCCTTCTTTATAAGGACTATGCAGGAAAGTAACATTGGGCTCCAGAACAAAACTGACAGCGACTGTGAATTTTATTTATATTATGCGAAATATTGATTGTGTCAAATACTTGTGGGATATTTGAATGGGTGCTGTTGAGGATTTACGTGTCTGTTTCCTATTAGAAAAGGATACATTAGAATTTTCTCCAAAAGAGCTTGCCTGCTAATAGCGGAGACTTTCCCTGCATTTAGTAGACGGTCAATCCCGTAACAATATAAAGACCTATACAGACATCTTGACTTTTACTGCCAAAATATGTTACAGCATATTGCTGAACACAGGATTTCTAATGCTGAATGAAGAATACTTCGAGAACGCTAGAATTCAAGTTTAATAAAATTCAACATATATGTTAAGTTTAATCTCTACTGTATAGGGTCAGTATATAATCATTTCTCTAAAATTCCTATCTTACGAACAACGTCTGATTTCATGAATTTTGATTATATGTATGATATATACAGGTTGTCCCAAAACTCTAAGTCAAGCGGGCACGAGGTGAATTGGGTGATCATATCAGTTCTGGGGAAAATTAAAAGAAAAATCCCTATCATTTGGTTAAGCGATGACCAGAGCAAATTTTTTTTAATGTAGATAATTTACAACAACCATCACTTTATTAGGTAACGTGACCTCAAATTTCAAGTTTTTGTAATGGATTTTTCACTAACATGATGTTACATAGCTGTGATATTAATCACAGTTACAAGCCAGTCCAAACACTTTGTAGGCTTAGTTAAAAAATTTACTTAGTTTGAGTCGATTTGAGAAAATAATTTCACCCAAGTTTGACTCTTCATAAAATAAAAAATGACATACTACAAAAAGCAAGTTTCCATTTGGTTAAAATTCTAAAATAGTGCAACACTCGCTATTTTTCTAACCAAAACAATTATTGCCCTTTTTTTAACAAAATGACTTCGTTTCAAAATCTCAAACACAAGTGTGTTACTCGAATTAAGTAATAAATTTAAATGGAAAAAGTTGTTTTGGCTCGAGAACCATATTGTGGAAGTGGAGGATACCAGAGTGCCGCACCTTTTCGAAATTATTGTATTCATTAGTTAACTTTATTTCTCAGAAAAGGTATAAATTATACTATAAAATTAAGCCATAAAATAGTTGCCCTTTTATTAAATTTATTTGTTATGCTGCTTTCTCTCATATCATATACAACTTCAAGAACATCTAATTTTGGAATCAGACAGGGTACATTTGTCTTATTAAGGCTGTCTTCGGTTAACGTTAAAGAATAGGACCCAAATTTGGAATTTTTCAGAAATAAAAGTACTCAAACATTAATCTTATATTCTGGCTTCACTATCCTATAGAACGTTACTTATTTTATCATACTGCTCATTTTTATCCGAGTTGATTTTTTCTTTTATAAAATGTGTTTCGCGTTTTTTCTCCTCTGCCATAATGCTAAATGAACTATCCCTAATGTTAATAGAAAAGATTATTTATTTATGAAATCTTTTGAAATTTTAAAAACGCTAAATTATAAACAAATATATGAGTTACAGTGTCACAATTTTTTATGAAAATTGAGGCATATTCCTTTCCAAAAATGTGTTCGGCGTTATAAATTCACGCTCTCGTACATATAGCGAAAACAGCCTTAAGGGTCGCTATTGCCCATCCCTGCTTTAATAAATAAAATGTTCGAAGTTTTTGCCAATCGAAAATCCATTTGAACTCTGACAAAGGAATTGCTGAAGTAGTGGGAGAAATAAATTTAGCTAATTACTCACGAATCCTCAAGCGATTACTTTTAGAGATGTAAAGCCTGCATTCGTGTATAAGACAAACACTTCGAAAATAAAATTCTTAAATTGTTATAAAAATGTTTTCCGTTTTGTTTTTAAATTTTTTACGAAATTTCAAAGTTACACACTTAAGATTGAGTATTTTGAAAGGAAGTCATTTTTAAAAAAAATTCACAATTGTTATGGATAGAAAAGTAGCAAGTGTTGCATCATTTTGAAATTTTAACTAAATAGGTCATCTTTAAAATAACTTTCTTAAAGTAATATTCAATATTTTCTTCTTAAAGAGAGTCAAAAAGTTAAGTGACATTATTTTCTCAAACCGGCAAAATGTTTTGCTCGAATTGTGAGTAATAGTACACCTAAGAAAAAATGACGTCTGTTACAAAATCGTTGTAACATTCTGAAATTTGTAGTTACAGTATCTAATGATGAGAGGGAGGAATTTCAACTGAAATGTTTTTAAAATGCAGATGTTCTGCAAATCTAAAGATTCTCTATGATTGTTATGGATAAAAAAGAACAAATGTTGTACCATTTTAAAATCTTAACTAAATCAGCTATCTTTCGGAATAGCTTACCTTGGGTTTTATGTAATATTTTACTTTTTGTGGAGAAGTGAAAGGTGACATATATAATTTTCTTAAACCCCGCTTCAAACATACTACGTTAATTTTAACTAAACTAGAAAAGTTTTTTGCTCAACCTGTGATTATGTACGTTTATCTAATCGAATGTTACTGAAAATATCACTGTAAAATTATGAATTTTGTGGTCAAAGTACCTAATGATGTAATGAAGGGTTTCAATTTTTCGAAATGTGCTAGTTATTGCTTAACCAAAAGATCGGGTGAAAATTTTTTTTAAAAAACTCCCTAACTGATATGATTCCCCCTTTCACCCCTCGTGCTCGCTTGACATTGAGTTTCGAGACACCCTGTATAAAGATTGACATCATTATTTCAACATTTGATTTGAAACAATTAAGGTTTTTTTATCTAAATTGTAAATTGGATGGAAATAAGATTTCATCTCAGTTGATATTGCTTACGATAATTATTTGCGATAAAATCAACGATTGACTTTGGATCATTACCAAATTTTCGAAATTTCTTCCTTAAATACTCTGACGATGAATTTCAGTACATTTTTAGAGATTTAAAAGAAATTAAGAAAGATTCTCAGATATGAATTTTCTTTAAAAATTCTGTCGCTTTTCCCGATTACTTTTATAAAAAAATAAAATAAAATAAAACTTTTGCAAGTTTTAGGGACATTAACTTACCGAATTCTTCACTCCATTACCAAGGTAACAGTGAGTATCGTGCAAACCATATCTTAGAGATTTTTGAACTTCATTAATGTCCACTGTGGTCCAATCATAATGACGCATCTCCCCACGAAAGTTTCCATTGAATAAATCAGACTTTGTAAAACTAAGTGATAAAAAAAAGTCTTTCAAAATACATTTTATGAACTGATAAAATTTTTTCATCTAAGCTACATTTAGTTAATCAACTCAAATAAAGTTACTTATTACAATATGTCTCTACTAGCAACAGAAAATTCCCTTAAGTTTAGGATAGAGATTATATTAGATATTGAAAGGAAATTTATTTTTGTATCACTGCTTTTTTATCGAGAAAAATGTCCTTTTCCCTATAAAAGTTGAAAGAGACGAGACTTTAAATCATTACTTAAATACTAAATTATAGTAATTAATCATGAATCAGATATTTTATAGTTTTAAACAATCATAAAGGAGCCCAAATATATATAACACTATTTTTTCTTCCTTGCATCTCAGAAGCATTGGCAATTAATTATAGGGGTAGGTTGGTGGCCTTAAGACTTTGTCTAATCTTACTGTCATAGTTCCTGTGAAAGAGTTTGCTATTAAACTTCCTTTTTTATCTATATTGTGTTATATTTCTTCTTATTGCTTTGCTTTATTAGTTTTATGGCATTTTAGTTGATTATTGGATATAAATATTTAAAATTTCCCTTTTGTTTCTGTGTAAGTCTAAAGTGAGAAAAAAAAATTCTCATTGGGATTTCATGTTAATACACTCAGTTGCGCATCAGCAACTGAATGTAGCATCTTCTAGCTTTTCTTTCTAAAACATTTTGGATGTCGGAGGAATAAACTACTGTAACGAAAGAAAATCCAACTTTTTTCAAGCTTCATGCTTTCAAAGATTTATGATCACTACATCAAAAAATGGTGCTACCTTTTCATTAAAAAGACCAGTACTAGTTGGTTTTACTTTAAGTACTAGAAATATATCTCTTCATAAACTTCTAAATCGGGGGAAATAACTTATATTTTTTTTTAATTTTACCTGCAAAGCAGTTAATCAACCGCGTGTTTTTCTCAATTAAAACTACTGAAACTTTCAAAGACGCATCTTGAAAACAACTTTGTGCACTAAAAGTATTTCATACTTGTTAATAACTTACTTTGTTCTTAGGGCTTTGTTGATGACATCTAACTGTGGTACGCTTACGGATGCAAATCTTTCTACAAGAGGATAGTACAATATAAAAGCTAAGCACATTTCCTCTCTCGTGCTCTGTCCACCCTACAATTAGATATTTTACTAATTATTATGCATCAAAATGATAAAAAGGAAGAAAAGGAAATGGAATAAATGAGTAAGTTGCTAAACTTTTTAAAAAAATAATTGACAAATAACATGATTCCAAATGTACTAAAATCTCTTTTTTTCCTCATTTTCAACAGATTTTATATTTATTTGATAATTTTTTTTAATTTTTTTTCTCTATAATAGGCGCATATTTAGCAAGCCATCACATGACAGGATAATCAAGTGGTCGGTTAACTTGAATTAAAGGCTCGAAAAAGAATAAACTCGGCCAAAAGAGAAAAGCATTGACGAACAAGAATTGAGATAGTTATTTTTAAATGATAATCGTAACTCTGAGTGAGAACGGCATCCGCTCAGTAGGTTGCAGGACCACCAGTTATGTACAAGACAACGTGCTTAAGTACCAAGTCAGAGTACGAATGGCATCCACTTCAACCAATCGTCTCAACTCGTCTTCTGAAGGCGGCCGTGTAAGTGATGTCCATTAACGTCCCACACGTGTTTTCCTGTTGATAAGAGCAATAGGCGCCCCCACCCCTCCAAAGGAAAGTGTCAGGGGTCATCGGACATCATCAAAACAGAACTCGAATGTTGGTGTGTGTATTAAATTACTTAAATTCTAAGAGAGTAATCAGTAAAAATAGAGCGAACTCTCTAATAACGTGTGTGCCAAGTTTTAAGCAGAGGACAGTCGACGCTTCAAGAGCCCCATTGACCTCCTTACCGTAAGGATTAACTTCGCATGTCACCAAGTTGCACATTCGTCTACCCTGTGGCACTTAAAAAGCTATGTCCCTAACATTTCAGGACTGTTGACTTGTTATCCCCAATTAGCCAACTCGTATAAAACTACTAACCAATAGAAATGCAGCCTCTCAACAACATACAGAAGTCGAATTGTTTACTCGGCACACGTCTGCAAGCAGTTCTCTTTACCCACTTACCTTCTCCTCATCAGGAAGCTCGCTTTCCCCTCTAGGATTAGCTATCCCTTTTAACTGCCATGCCCGAGATAATCTCGGGCACAGCACTGGTGTTCGAAAATGTCACGCCCGAATATATATCGGGAGACGTTTATTTCGGCTTCATCTCTTTGTCAAACCCGACTGATTCTCGGAAAAAGTTAATGTGCGCTCAATACAATAGATGACAGCACTTTACTGAAGACTTCAAACGTTAGAGGTTACAAGTTCTTTGGTTCGAAAAAGGACAATTTGATAATTTGTGTACCCAAATCATCAAAATAACTTGACAGTTAAAGGGTTAAAATCAGGCCACATTAAAAATAGTTCGATATGGGATGGAGGATCACTCAGTTATCCATGTTCCCAATGACGTTGAGCGTCTAAGTTTTCAATAATCAAATGTGGGGCCTCCACGCTGTATCAGCGTTCGTTGTTGAAATGATTAAGACGCCAAAGGGCGTCCATCTTGTAAATGTTTTAATGATGATACAATAAAATTTTAATTCTTTAAAAAATACGACTGATACTCCTTCCATGTAACACTAAGCCCGTCATATAAATATTTAACATAAAAAAAGATTAAATGAGTGCAAACCAATAAAAACACTTAACTAGTTTGGTACTTTATAACAGAATCATACATAAACAAAAATACCAAAATCGTAAGAATGAGAAGAAAATTATTTAAATATTGTCAGCATTCTGTGATTTATTTACAGATATTTTAAAGCCTACATTTTTTGAATTTACACTTTAAAAAACATCAGAAAACGCAGATTCATTTAAATAAAAACTTATGTGAATTTATTTTTAAATTTTAAAATATTATCTAAGTAATTCTATAATCAAAACACTTTCAACTAACAGAATTTCAAGTAAAGAAATTAGTAATATAATACATTGTGGTTCAAAAACTCTTATCCAAAAGAAAAGTATGAATAAAAACTATTTGATAAACTTCAAAATAAGATATACTCACAAATGTTGTTGTGACACGTTTCGATGAATCATATGTGCACTCTACAGTGATTTGATCCCCCTAAATGAGATTTATTCTTAATATAATCTTCAAGAATATGTAAAAATACCGGGTGTCCGAAAAGTAAGACTACACTTTCAAATAAACAAGCAAAGATATTCACTTACGACATTTCATGTTCCATAAATAAAGTATCAAATTTTTCTTGCAATGTCTTATTGCACGATTTCAGCCAGCGCACTAATAGTTGCATGCAACACATCGAGTTTGTGCGAGATTTCTAGCCATTCTGTATGAAGCATTACAGGATCAATATTTTGATTGGCCATCGTAAATCGATTTTTCATTTCATCAGTGAAAGCATTTTTTTTTCACGCATCCCCACAAGAAGTCCAAAGGTGTTATATCTAAAGATCTAGATCAGAGGTGGCGAACCTTTATGGATCAATGTGCCATTTTTTCTAAAGAAATGTTTAGTGAGGTATAGACGTGCCGTCAAATAATTTTGACTTGTGATTATTGGGAAAATAATAAAACCAAATACTAACAACACAAAATTGTTTATTTACTACAGAAAAATACATTTTGTATTTTATAGTAGTAAATGTTTTAGTTAAACGTGTCATTCAAATTATATAATGCAACATTAGTGTGATTTCTGCTATTGCAGGTTAGATGACAAATAAATTATATTAGGATTGGATAAGATGGTACTTTTAATAGAATGCACGCTGAATTGAAGTCATCTGCCAAATGGTTTCTAAGCGAGTCTTGAATGTTATTCATCTCTGACAATAATGACTCGTAGGCATAGATCGATGAAAGTATGGTTAATAAAGCATGAGCCTGCTTCTTCAAACAGTTAAACGTGTCTGGAATCGAATTTATTGCTTCTAAAATTTCGTTACTGGCATTTTTACTTATATTGCTTGTCAATCTTTCTGTTTCAATCAATTCTTTTTCCTTATTTCAATAAATTTTTTAATCCATATTGAACTAGACTAGAAATCAATAAGTTGCATTTCAAATTCTTCAATTTCCAACCAATCGAATTGGGGCGAGTTCAGTTTATCAAACCATGTCACATCAGGGTGCATAATAAACTTGAGCGTTTCTGATAATTCTTTGATCTGAGAAAATCTCACTGAAAATTCCTTGATTGAAGAGATTGAAGAATCAATCACAGTTGATCGTTTTGATGGGTAGCGTGCCCAAAATATTGTGCCGCGTACCATCGGTTCGCCATCCCTGATTTAGGTGGTCACACAGAGCTGGACGTATTCTTCCCATTCATCGCCCGGAGAACTTTGCAAGTGAGAAAGGTTTTAGTTAAAAACTCCAGTGTGCGATGGCCCATTTACACTCCACATGTTCTGCAGATTTAAATTCGATATAAACCATTCTACAACTTGCGATTTGTCAAAATTTGGTTGCTTGAGCCGTCACTAGATGGTGCCACCATGAAATGACTCCAACATTTGGAGGCTTGCCGTGTCTGCAAAGGCTTAGCAGCCTATTAGAAAAACAATTTGTGCTTGTTCCTGTTGTGAAGGTATTTTAAAATGAGAATGTTGCGCCACCGAGTTTACATTTCATTAAACAGAAATTTTATTCTTTTTTCATAGAACATAAAAACCACAAAGTGAAAATCGTTGTTCATTTTTAAAAGTGTAATTCTCCTTTTTGGACACCCTATACATTTGAAGAAAAATCAAAAATCAAGATTTTATACAAACAGCTTTATCCAAGAGATTCCAGGGTATAATTCTTCCTTTAACTATATCGAATTTAAATAAGTCTAAATGACATCAAATGAATCGAACAAGTCGTCACTCTTTTCGGGTAACTTTTTAATGTGAAGAGTTAAATTATTAAAGAGTTGAAACATATAAAAAATCCCTAAAAGAATACGCCAGAAATGGTACGAATAACAAGGTTTTTAAAAAAAGGTATAATTACTGAATAGCAAGAAAAAAACGAAATTTTGATTTTATTGTATTCATTATATTTTACAGAGATGGGGATATTTTCCAGTGCTGGTCAATGCGGAAAGAACCGTAGGTGGTAGAAATGGAAATCCTTCAGTTGTCCTGTTAGAAGATCGCTCACATTTGTGGGGGGAAAGCCCGTAGAGTTGATATGCAAGATGAAAATTCATAGTTTGGTTTTTTTTAATTAATTTCGCTTTTAAAATATGTTATGATTATATAGAGTTAAGGCCTCAGAACTCTGAATTCTAAGTTGGAGAATGGTCAGAAAAAGATAAAGACACCTGAACTGGCAGTTTTTTTTTTTTTTTTTTTTCCCCTCCTTTTTTTTATATTACTTTCAGACCAGCTCTTTCTTTCTCAGTTTCAGTAAAGTTTCTCCATTGTTATGCAGTGAAATATGGAACTGAACTCCTGGAAATCGAATTAAAATGTAGGGTGTTGTAAAATGAAAACTCAACATTTGAAACTCAAGAATTTCTGCGTATAAATTTTAAAAAAATTCTACAATAAATGTAAGCTGTAATTATTTTAAAAACGAGCAAAGTATCTTAATGTTTGACTTCTCTTTGAGCTCAAATAACTGTTTATTTGCATTGCATATTTTCAAGAACAGAAATATATCACATATTTTAATGTTCATTTCATATATTGCATAAATCAATTTTTATTTTGTTAATATCTTATTTTTCGATAATTATGAAATAGAATAATAAATAATAAAAAAAATTTTACCGGCAAAAAGGGAACTTCCTCCGTATAATATCTATATTCCTGGAATAATATTCTGAATTAGAACTGTAATTTAAGAATAGCAATTATTTTGAATTAATAAAAACAGTGCAAAACATTAATAAAGCTAATTTACTATTATATACTTACAACAAGAGATAAATTTCGGTAAAACGTAAAATACTTCATTGGAAGTAAAATTAACAAAGATCAGCTAACACAAGTACATTTTTTCCAATTCTCAGAAGAATATTATTATATATAATTCTCTCATTAATCACATAAAGCGAGTGAGAAGGAGAAATGATTAATGAAAACCTATTAATTTGCTAAATCAAGAAATCAGAGAATTGTACTAAACTATTACTAAGCGAGAAAGTAATTTATAGCATTCATAAATTTATGTCTAAAAATTTTATTCCATTGATTATTTATAAAAACTCTTCTTAAGATATGTCGAACTTAACAAAATGTATCATTCTCATAAAGTAAATATATTTAGTACAGTGAATGTAACTGTTATTTTTCATTACCTGATAATTGAAATCATAATTAGTATCGTCTAATAAAGAAGGTAACTCTTCCGACTTTCTGAAGTGTCTGGCTTTTAAACCACGCCCTGTAAAAAAAAAGTTAAAACATTTATTTAACTCCTAACATTAACAGTTTTATCATTTGCGATTCAAACAGATTTCATTGAAGTTATGGGTTCTGAAGTATTTATACGTCGATCGTTATCGCTAAATCAAAAGACATCGCCAATTCAAAAAATGTCGCCAAATGCTGTCATCATTATTGGTGTTGCGTTCGAACATATGCAAACGCAGGAATGGTTTCCACTATTGGCTGCACTATTGGTGAAGTCTTCACAATTGATGAATTTGATCGATGGTATAATACCTAAGTGCCAAATTATATAAATAAAAAAACGCTAAAATATTGTTTTATATAATGTTACAAATTTTGTGTAAATAGTGTAAATAATTTGTATTTGAGTGTTTAATGCATTTATATTACTCTATGTTATGTTTATTGCATGTTAAAATTGTACCATTCACAAGCAATGCCGCCCCTTACGTTATAATGGCGATTCAGTGAGAACTTGGCGAAATCTTGGCGCTAGAGCCAAGTTGGCATCATTTTTGGCGACCATTTTGGCGTCATTGGCGACCATGTTGGCGAGTTCGGAACCCTCTGGAATCTTCTAGAAAGTAGTGGATCTCTCCACTAATGTCACGAGCGGAAGTTTCGTGGAAGTTTCTGTCGTGCCTATAAATAAGATGCTCGCCGGGACGGCAGTTAGTCTTGATTAAACCAGCGAGTTGTGAGGATTGTTTTGATTAGCGATTAGCTCGGCTTTGCTTGTGAATAATCTTTTACATACGTGTATTTTTAAACACTGGTTATTGTGTTTGATTGCTGTTGAAGGTGTGAAGACCTTCGGAGATTTACTCTGTGAATATTACTGCTGAATCCTGTATTTAAAGGATTGGATTTTTGTTAATAAATTCGCATCGCTCTTAAAGAACTGTTTATTTTCTTTGTGATTGTTTTGCATAAAATTCCCGAACCCTTGGATCTACGTAACAATATAATAGAATGAGAAATATATACAGCCTTTATGACTTTGAGGAAAAAATTTAAAATTAAAAAAAGTTAGGTATTGTTTTATATATATTTAACTATGTATTTCATTTAAAAAAACTTCCATTTAATTTAATACATCTATAAAATAATTACTTTAGATATCATCAAATTTACAATGCAAATACGACATAAAAAAATTTTCATAAAAGAAAATTAAATATTTAAAACTAAAAATTATCATCCAAATAAAATATACTCACCTAATAGGTGGGAGTGGAGTAGAACTCCTAAAAATTTGATACCGTCTTTTGGTAATACCTAAAAATATATTTATTAATAAATTAAAGTAATACACGCAATATAATTTTACTATTAAAACATAATTTATACTTTAATTATAATTTATGATCTTATAATGTTAATATATTTATTTTTTTTAATTAATATAGTTTAATTTATTTGATATTTAAGATTGAAAGGATCCTTATTTGGTTGTATCACATACATCTTATTGAAATACGTCCCTTTAAAAAAAGTACGTAATTTAACCCTAATAAAATCTGCTTCTTTATTACTGTCGTTACATAATGCCGTGATTAAATTCAAAATCTCGAACACACATTTTGAGATAAAAGAAAACTTATTTTAATTATAAAATTCTAACTATACATATATATATGTTCTGTATACTGAATCCTTAAACGGTAACGTTAATAAAATTATAAATGTTCAAAGCGCTAGTTTAAAACACATATCAATGCAGCCTTGTAGTATTGCTGGCGAAGTATGAAGAATATCTTATAACAGCCTTGATTGTAACGTATAAATTAGTACTATAGTAAAATATTCTACAATGTTATTTACAAAACAGCTACAATAACAAAACTAAAGAAGTTACAAAATTTTTGAAGGGATTAAAATTAAAATAGTAAATGTTCGATTTGACTAGGAAACATTAACGATAGGAGCACCGAAGAACAGAGAATAACAGCGGACTGGCGTGCCCGACGTTATTTTAGTATAAATCATAATGGCAGTCAGAGGGTCACCAACGAAAGTGCGCGCAGCTATGCCTTTTGAATGGACACTAGTGTGTCCGTTATCCATAACGCCTAGTCACCATGTTTTATGAAGAACTCATGTTTTCTCAAATGGTTGGTCGCTGGTGTTGCATGTTCAATGAAAGAAGGCAGAATGCCGAGGATGAAAGTCGAAATGAGCGTCCCGCCACATCCATAAATGAAAACAACATTGCGATACACATTGACAGGTGTATAACAATGTCAAAGGGTTGTCCACACTGCGCATTACTCGTGCTCAGTTCCATTACACGATCTATGATGTTCTGGGTTATTGAAAGTGAGAAAAAGAACGAGTACCGAAAGGAATGAATTCCTGTTCAGAATTCTCACAGACCATGTGAGACATGGGGGTGTACAACAGTGCTTCTCAAATTTTCAATATTCGCGACCCAATATTCAGTCATAATTTTCATCGCGCCCCCCTCATACAATAACAATGTATTGAACTCAATAATACTATACTTTGATGCTAAAACTACGATACGACTTTAAACTCTAAAATACCACCAGCGTATATAAACGTCTCGCTCAGCCAAAGCGTTAATTTCCTAGCACGTATATATACGTCTTTCCAAAGTATGGCCTTTTCTGTGTACTGATATCCATAAAATTATTCCGAAGGCTTTGGAAAGCAATAAAAGGACCTTGACAATGTTTGCTAAGGATTTACTTATTTCAGACTATTTGCTTCTTTATTCCTTTCTCCACCCCAATACAATCGCGTAACTTTTAATTGGCAATTAAGAATTTGATTCTAAACCGTACAAATCATCAAGATAAGTGATAATTTTTCTATATAATTTTATATATAAGAATCCCATGTGGTCACTGGTAGTTATTAAACATGTTCTTAACTTAGTATTGTTTAAATTAATTATAAAATACATATTGAATAGCACTGATACAATTATAAGTGTAATATATTAGTGTAAATGTGTGTTTTATTTTTTATTATGTTGGAACGTATTTTGTTTGTTTACTTTCCATAAATTAATAATTTTTTCAAATAATCTTTTGTTTTTGACTTTTCAATATGCTTGCGCGCCCCACAGTTTGAGAAACGCTGGTGTACAACATTAACCCAGAAACCAAGACCACTTTAATGACGTGGAAGAATCCAAGTTCACCAGAGAGGAAGAAATCCTTACAAGTCAGAGGCAGTGGTGTATAGTACACCCCCGCATTACGGGGGGGGCAGGATTCTGAGGGGGCCTAAAGCCTATGGTTTTGCAATCCTTTGTAAGATTCTTGGAGCTCACAAACCCCGACTTTGTAGGAAAGCTCTAACATTCTCCATTACGCCACTGGTCAGAGGTGAAATAGCTGTGCAACAATTTTTTGCATCGCAGGGCACCAATTTTTACTAAAGGGGCTTCTACAAACTTATTGCACGCAATGATAAATGTCATTAGATACTATGTCATAAAATAGTGCAAAGTGTATAGTTTATTGCCAAAAAACATTACATTATGGCATCATTAAGTTTTCATATGAAAAAAAATGAAGCTTTCATTGGAAACGTCCCTCGTATTTACCAAAAAACTTTTTTTATATATAGAAATAATATAATATACAAAATATTAAGATCTTACTGATAATTCGAAGTATTTAATTTGCATTGAAAGTAGTTTTCAAATGTATAGCTATAAGCTACAAATATTAATTACACGGAAAAAGTATTTAATGCAGGGACTCTCAAACTGTGGGGCGCGCCCCCCTAGAGGGGCCGTGATAACCCTAGGAAGGGGGAGCGAGCATATTGAAAGGTCGAAAACAAAAAAATTTTTAAAAATTATCAATTTATTGAAAGCAAACAAAATATTATATATTCTGACATTAAAAAAAACAACATTTACACTGAGAGAATACACTTGTAAATGTATCAGTACTGCACAATGTATTTTATAAATTAATTTAACAATACTAAATTAAGAACAAGTTTTATCATTAACAGTGACTCCAATGGGCTTGCCATGTATAAAATTATATGCAAAAATTAACACTTACCTTTATAATTTGTACGGTTAATAATTACCCCCTTAAATGCCGATTAAATTTACGCGATACGCTTTCCAATACCACCGTTTTTAACGTATGCATGGATATGTGGTATATTGAGAGAGGAGAAAGGGAATAAATAAGAAAATCCTCTGAAATAAGTAAATCTTTCGCAAACACTGCCAAGATTATTTTTTTACATAACAAAGTCTTCGAATTAATTTTATAGATAGCAATGAACCGAAAAAATTGTACTTCGAAATACGTATATATACGTCTGGGGCAATTTACGCACTGGCTGAGCGAGACGTTCATATACGCCAGAGGCACTTAAGAGGTTAGTCATATTGTAACTTTAGGGTCAAAGTATCGTATTATCGAATTCAATACATTATTATTGTATGGAGTGGGTTGCGATGAAAATTATGATTGTATAACGGGTCGCAAGCATTGAAAGTTTGAGAAGCACTGATTTACTGATTAGTCTAGATCAGGAACTTTTCCAGGGTACTGGCTATTTTTAATTTTTTCAAGGTGTTGTGGTTCACCAGTAGCATAGGTGTGGTGAACTAAGAAAAAGTCTACAAAATTAATATATATATATATATTACAACTTAATAAATTAATTCTTACCTACATACTACAATAAAAAAAAACTTAAAACTTTTAAGACCACGTTTAAAGCAAATCGCAAAATACAAACATAATAATAATAACCACAAATATAATAATATCAAATAATGCATTTGATATAAAACTATTCAAATTATATTAAAAAATAAAACATTTTCATTTCAAGTTAGTTCTCGCAGCTATAGTCAGAAGATTTAATTTGCATTCTGTCAGCCAATCTTGAATATTTCGTTATATAACTACTAACTGCTTGGACGGTCCCCCCAAAATGTCTTGGAAGTTCAGCGGTCGATCGCGATCGACTTAATGCCCTTCCCTTGCCCAGATCAACCAATAAATGGTAATCTCCTTAACATATAAATTTTAATCTGAAAAAATAATGCTTAAGAACGAATTTTAAGAAAAAAATTCTACAGGTATCATTAAATTATACAAATTACTTAAGTTTATAATTCGAAACACTTCATACTTTTAATCATTTATAATTTTTTTTTCTTTTTTTTTTTTTTTTTTTTTTTTTTCATTTTAAAAGAGTAAGGATAGGGAAAAATATATAAATATAGTTGAAAAAAAGTTTTGATAAATAAGGTATATATAAAATAATTTAAAATATCTTA
>BMAV01004293.1:123262-142674 GCA_019973955.1 Trichonephila inaurata madagascariensis | reverse complement strand
AAAGTTTTGATAAATAAGGTATATATAAAATAATTTAAAATATCTTACGGGATCCAAGCACTTCGGATTACTGTGACCCGTTACAATAAACTTTTCTTGTTTAGGAGGCACTATAACTCTTGAGGTAACAGTAGAACCAATCATTAAAGTTCCAGCATCATACTTCCTCAGCTTTGGTGTGTAATATATCCTGAAGCCGGAATTATCAACAATACCTATTAAAAAACAAACACAAATTTTAAACGATAATTTTGTGATATATTTCGCTTGTTAGGAAAAGTTAAAAATGCAGATAATAGAAAAAATTAATTTAAATGTTTTGATAAAACTGGAAATGCAGGTAATCTGCTTCCATACTGCTAGAAACTGTAACTAAAGTTATAATAATTGATATTGACATAAATTTACCACAAAAAGGTTTCTAAGATTAAATATTATTATACAACTGTTTGTTTTTAAAAGTAAAATAATCAAAAATCATAATAAAAATACATAATAATGTTTAGATTCTTTGGATAAACGTATCGATTCAATTTGAATCAAAATGTGTAGTTTTATCAGGCATTTGTTTTCATTTGTTCAAATTACTTTATTACACTAAATTATACTTATCGAAAAACATAAAACATGTTGGGAAACACAGTAATATATTATTACAAGACACAAGCTGCGTGAAATAAATAAAATGAATATAGCCCATGAACATTTTATCGTTTGCGCCTAATGATTTGACAAGGTTTTTTCCTAAATGTTCTCGTTGACATATTTGCGTTCGGCACACGTTCTATTTCGACATTCTGTGTAAAATATGTATATGATTATAATTAAATACGACAATTACCAGTTTTAAATTAGGTAAAATGTTTCCCTTTAGCCTTAAAAGGGTTAAAAAGTACAGGGTGTCCAAAACGTAAGGTGACATTTTTCAAAAATTAAAAATCATCAAAGATTTTCGCTCTCTGTTTTTTATGTTTCGTTAAGAAAACTTAAATTTTTTTGTTTTATGAAATACAAACTAAATGATTCAACGTCCACGCTTTACAACATTCATGTTTCAAAATGGCTTCCCAGCAAGAACAAGCGCAAGTTGTAGCATGATTTATCGAATTTAATTTTACAACACACGTACAGCGTAAATTTCGGATTACCTTTAAATAAAATCCATCTTCAATGAACGTTTGATAAGTGACACGAAAGATTTTTAACGATAAATAGCGTAATGTCAGAAACAAAATCTGATCGCCTTAGCAGAAGCTGATATGACGTTACTCGTGTAGACTGGATGTGTTGCGCGCAACTAATGATGCGCACATTGTAAAAAAAAACTTTGGTACTTTCTTTATGGAACATAAGAAACCGTAGTGAATATCTTTGTTTATTTGTGATTAAAATTTGAAAGTGTAACTATACTTTTCGGACACCCTGTATATTATGCGAAAGAGATACTAGACTTCCTTCATTATCTGATTTATTTATTATCATTTAACAATTGCCCGATTTTTCAAACAGTGGATTTTAATATAATCGGGATTTGAGCCATCTAATCTCCGTGAAAATCTCTGGGCTCTAAATTCTCGAACTTAGCACTATACTACCATGATTTCATCACAAAAAAATGAAACATTTAGATTGTTCTAAAACAATCTTTAATTCATTTTAATTACATTATCATCCAAGGTTTTTAACAACTTCATATATGTGCAAGAATTATTCATTTTATCAAGTGTATTTTATCAACAAGTAATAAAAAAATAAAAAATTAAGTCAATTCCTACTTAGATCAACAAAGAAAAATTTTATTTTAGCTACTTTTTTTAAATAGTTACAATTAATATAAATATGTATATACATATGACAGAATCACAACATTAAGTGGTAATTAATTTTTATTAATTATCATTAAAGTATGGTATTGTCATCCAAAACAATCGTGTATATAAAATTTCAGTTCAACTGTATGCTTTAAGACGTGAGAAAAAAATCTTTTAAAGTTTTGACCCAAGTCGCGCTAAAAATGAAACCAACGTGGCTGTATCTGTAATTCTTTATATAATTAGTTTGTCAATTAATTTTTATTAATTATAACTAAATTGTCGTATTTTTACCCCAAACAATAGTGTATAGAAAATTGCAGCTCAAATGAGAGCTTTAAAATGTGAGAAAAAAAAAACCTTTTCAAGTTTTGGTACAAGTCGCCACAATGGTCGCTAAGTCGCCAAAAATGATGCCAGCGTGGCTGTATTATTAATTCTTTGAATAATTAGTTTTGTGACGGGGCTTTTATCGCGATTTCTATTAATGTCCGCTTGGGATTTCTTTGGGGCCGAAATGGCAATTTTTTCCAACCAACTCAGAAAGAATAACGTGGTTATGTAAATTAGGAATCATATAAATATTGGAAGTTAGCCGTAAAGCGAAGTTTATGTCCCGTCTCTGTCTATGAGCAGAAGTGATTACTAAGTGGTAAGTGAAGTCGCTAAGTAGAGAGTTACCTGTAAGTGATTTGAGATAATGTTTAGACGAATTCTAACTCTAACTCCGTGAAAGAGCCTAGCCATGCCGGTACTGACGAACCAAGGTGGGTTCGAGGTCAAAAGGAACACTGTTGGATTAAAGCCACATCAGAACATATAAAGAACGTAGCTGATTACCTAGGATATAGCAGTAAGCTAATTTATGTAAGCGATAAGGAAAGGGCGTATATTAGTGATAAAGGAATTAATCAATAAAGTTAGATTCAGTGGTCAAGTACGCGACTATTTGGTAATACGTGTTTAGTCTTCTCTTTCTAGATCATCTTACTTATTATTGTTGTGTATTGTGTTTAAACTAAGATCTTTTAATAAATAAATTTTAGAATGAATGATTTGAGTGGTTCTTCGTTCTTCCCCACAGAAACAGGTCACGTAAATAATGTAGAACTGAGGTCCCCACAGGCGGGGGCTTCACAGTTTTAATCAATTAATTTTTATTAATTATAATTAAATTACAGTACTGTCATCCAAAATAATCATGTATATAAAATTTCAGCTCAATTGAGCGCTTTAAAATGTACTTTATTAACAATTGAAAATTCCACCAAGATAAACAAATAAATAGAGAGAGAGTGTGAGCTAATAGTAAGAATTAAAAAATGATATTTTTGAACTTATTATTTCATTGATTAAAACATGAGGATTGCATCCCTTTCATCCCTTGATCAAATGAGTATCGGTTCATTACGAATACGAAGCACGATAACCCAGTGGCTGAGGTCGAGAGTTTACTTTTGGAGGAATCGTGAGTTGGAATCTTGATTTCATCAAAAATCATTGCAAAGGATAGAATGCTAATGCAATGTAATGTAATATAATGAATAATTAAAATAAAAAGAGATTTATCGCTTTTATAACCTCTTTACTTTTCTGACATTCTTTCTAATCTGTTAAGCAGTTTCTTTAGTTAAAGCCTACAGAAAAGACTATTTATCGAAATTAAGCTTTGTATATTAAACAACAAAATTCAGTTAGCAACTTGTGACGGGCTCATGCGTCTTTTCTTTAACATGTCCTTTGGGTACTTTTGGGGGCCAATATTAATGGTAACTCTTTTCCAACCAAAACCCAAGAAGTGAAACGTGAAATTTTAATTACAAGGTCACCCGAGGGGGGGGGGGGCTTTTCACATTGATTATTCGCGTGAGCTAGAGGTGTATGATTTTCAAAAGGAACAGACATGTTTATATTCTTAATATGTCTTTATTAAAAACTATAACTTAAACTTTTAACAGATTGGATAATGATTATATATGTGAGAATCTACGATGAATAAACACACAATGCAAGTAATATCGAAATAACCTTACTCGGACCACTATCAATATCTAACCCGCCTAATCTCAATTTCAATAATAACGCAAGTCCTAATATTAAATAGTCAATCCTACCTTAATCCAATCGTAGCTCCGATACTAAGGAGTGGCGTCTTTATGCGAGTGCAATGGTATGCACCATGACCTAATGGCTTTATCTTCGGAATAACCTCCGTTGGCCGTCCTTTCACAATTGTATCACACAATCTCTCACATAACATTCCCCAAATTGCTATTTCACTTACTGAAACTTCTGTTACTTAAAAGCTATCTAATTTGCATTTTATTTTCACGTTTCACTTCTTGGGTTTTGGTTGGAAAAGAGTTGCCATTAATCTTGGCCTTAAAAAGTACCCAAAGGACATGTTAAAGAAAAGACGCGTGACCCTGTCACAAACTATTTTCAAAAAAAAAAATGGATACATGATTTATAGTTTTAGTAAATAACATTTTTATTTGGTGAAAAAATTATTTCGCGCGGGTTCATTAATATTTAAAAATTCAAACTAATTAGGATTTACCTTCAATTAAATGTGGATTATCGTAATGGATCTCCATCATATAATATTTCGTAGGACTAGGTACCAGAGGGAGACCAACATATTCCGGTAACACTAAATCCTGAAAAATATGTTAAAAACTCCATTTTCATTCACTAAAAATTCATTTATATACTGAGATTACTCAACATTTAAAGTTCTGTATATCTCAGAATCCCAAATACTCTCAAACAGACTAGAAATATAATAATTATAAGATTTAGTAATTTTAGTTTCTATTCTTAAATGAATTATAAACTGTCAATAAAGGATGTAAAAACTGAATACATCTTACTTCCCCTCCTACACCCCAAGCGAGAAAAACGCCTTCGCATCTTTTCATGGCATCAGGCATGTTTGTATGGTGACATTGATGCCCATAGAAATCAATGTACTCATCATATTCGCTAGGGTCTCCTCCAACGCATTCATACATCAACAGGTGATGAACAAACGCTTCATTACCCTTTTGAATCAATGGTTCCACCTACAAATTAGAAAAGAGAAAAAAAACATTCGTTTTACGATATTTAAGACAGAAAAAATTAATACAAAAGAAATTCAAAATATATATAATTTCATTCCCTTGTTGTTTTAGTCTAAGAATAAGCAAATATTTTAAAATAATATTCATTATTAGGTGTCCCGAAAGTTACCGATGATTTAAAAAGTCAATTTAAAAATTGGAAGGCGACAAAATGAACGGTTTGTGCGCTTTCTACTTTGGTAACAAGGGAATTTATACTTATCAAATTTCAAATTTAATTAAAAAGTTCGCCGACAGATGGTGCTTCTGTTTGATAAAAATTATGAAAAATGTTTTATGTCCGTTTCGTCAGACAAGTCAGCTTTCTGGCGTGTTTCAAAAATCGTTTGCTTGCTGAAACACGCCAGGAAAAAAAATTAGTAACAAAATTCAAAAATTTAAGATTAGCTTACAAAGCTCGTCCACAGATGGCACTTCTGACTGAGAAAAGTTATAAAAATACGTTTTATGTCTATATCGTCGAACACGCCAGCATACTGGCGTGTTTCGAAATGATTTTTCTTGTTGGAACATTCCATAATACTAACTTGTATGACGAAATAGGCATAAGACAAGCTTTTATAACTTTTCCCAGTCAAAAGTGCCAGCTCTTAACAAGCTTTGTAACTAACTTTGAAACAATGTGAGAATAAATCCTCTGGTTACCAAATTAGAGTACAGCAAACCGAACGTTTCTATCACCTACCGTATTTTTTAATTGATTTTTCATTTTTGGGGATACCTGGTAAATGCTTAATTAAAACCTGAATACAATTTTTAGATAATTTATTATCAATCAAGGGAATAATTCAGCTACTTGATCGAATAATAATGTATTTTATGAGGTAACTAACCAAATCGATTGAAAATGCGTAATAGATTAATAATAAAACACTTTATCCTATGGAATAACTAGGTATTTCAAATATAAAATAATGATAAAACTATAAATAGTATTCGAAGATTTATCGAAAAGAAATTAACTGAAGGAAAGGTACACATTTATTTAACCCGGCATTTCTCGCGCAGGGTATGTCATACCCACCGCCCAACTTTTTTCAAGACTCCATCTAAACCTTTTTTGGAAAATGAGAAGTTTCTCATGTAGCTAACTTTAAGGTCATATCCTTTGAGGGGCCTTAGCTTGTAAGGCGAATTCTAATATATATTTTTGGATACCGCCTCTTCGGATATGTCATACCCTGCGCGTGAATCGCCGTTGTAGTTTAAATGCATGAGCACGCTTCAAAATCTTTCTTATGCATTGGCGCATTATTGTAGTTATGATGAAGAAATATGATATTTAATTAGTGTAATAGATACAGTATTTTTGGATGTAGAAAGTCTCTTTGCGGGGATGATGAAGAGTATAAAGCAAATAAGATTCCTCTACTGAAATCAATCCAGATAATTTAACTGAGGGAGCAATTATCGTCGATAAAATGACCGCATCATATTCCATGGCTATTAAATGTAATGGTTAGCATATGACAATATTTTTTGTGTTGTTGAACGTTGCGACAAATGAGCAAATTATTTTGTTAAGTACTCAGAAACCACCTACTAAGCATCGAGCCAGACACTGATTTCTGAAGTGTTTTGGATTTTGATTTAGAAAAGTGTAGAAACCAGCAAGCAAAATTTCTACGAAATTTAAAAAAAATATTAAGATCCAGTGAAAACATTGTACTCACTCGAGACGAACAGGAGTGTATAAGCAATATACTGAATGCCCTAATATAAGGAACAGAAAAACTAAATTTACGTGTGAAAAGTGTAATAATCAAATTATATTTCCTATTTTTCTTCCTTGCTCACCCTTGTATGTAAATTTTACGGTAAAAACAGAATTTAAACTCCCTTGGGTATGAGATACCCTGCGCGTAAAGTTCCTTTCGTTTTTTTTTTTTTTTTTTTCGCACGAGGAATGCCGGGTTAAGTTAAACCAGTTGCATGCACAGACTTCACTTTTTGGGGAGGGTTTACATTCTAAAAAACACATAGATGAAAGTGCTGAGAGGAAATCTCTATTGCAAAAATTAAAAATTTGTTTCACTACGGGGCTGGGGGATGAAATGCCAAAACCTTTTGTACGCCACTTCGTTAAATATAAGAAAAAAAAAGCATAATAAAAGACTCCTGTTAAATATAACGGTTCTACAAAATTTAATACAAGTTCCAAAAAACAAACGCCTTTTTTTAATTTATACGATAACACGATATAACATGAAAGCATGGAACAAAGTCCATTTAAATAAATTGTATAACTAAAGATTATACAACAAACCCTTATAAGAATGATGATAGTAAAAAAGTAATTATACCTCACAAATAATAGACAAAGAATATACGTAGTATAATTAATTTTTTCTGTTCATAATATTATTATCTATGTCTCATTTTTTTTCCGTAGGTTAAAAGAATGTTGACACAACAACATATTTAAACCAGAGAGTTATCCATTTAATTACTTAATTATTGAGATAAAAGACTAATAATTATTTTGAAATAGCTATATAATTAAAAGTTCAATTACTAACTTTATAATTTTCACAAATGTTTTTACTCAGAATAATAAGTTACATAGATAACTGAAATATATATAAATGGTGGGTTTTAGTGCATAAGGAGGTATTTTTCGCTTGTCACAAGAGATTTCTTTTAAATTATTGAAACAGATATTTAAAATAGAAGTTTAAAATACTATACATTTTTTTAATCAAAACCGTAGAAAAAATATTAATAAAAATTACAATTATTTATTTAAAATATCTTACATTTTATAAAGACTATATCCGACTTACCAAAACTACATGATTCTTTTCCGATAAATCAGGAGCTTTATATATCTTACACCAGTACATTGTTGAGCTATTCGAAGGAATTGTAAACTGAAATTTAAAGATAATAAATTATGCATGATTTTTAACAGAATATTTATTTAAAAATGCACTTGCATCATCTTTTTAAACCAAAACTTATGTCTTAACACCAGATTTTACAAAAGGGCTTTTTTTTTCACCCAAGTCCACCCAGACGTTCACTGTCCAGCTCCAGCAGACACCATCCCACTGGGCAACCGATTTCACAAGTTATGACAACTTAGCAAAAGATGTAGAGTTTAATAACGTCGCACTCTAAAGCACTATTGGCGACGGACCTCGTATCTGTGAACCTCGGCCAAGGACATTTGCTGCAATTAGCTGAAATTCTTCAAAAGTTGGTTTAAATCATCAAAAGTCGGCAATAGAATGGGATTAATGCGTATCCTTTATCCACTGTTATAATTTTTTAATATCTAGGGCTTGATTTTAAAGTACAACCTCTGACAATAAAGTTCGGTGAATGGAGTCAGTGATGCCGATCTGACAACACTGGTCGAGAGAAAATGCTGCGCATGCATAGAAGTAGGTGTTGATCATCTGCCTCCACCGTTGTTCAGTTGAGCGTCGTTTGTGTTCCGTGTATGACTTGTTTTACAAAATGCTTGTTTAGCACGTTGGTTCTTAACTGAAAACAGGAAAATGAACGAACAAAAGATTATTTTAAAATTTTGTTTTAAGCTTGGCAAGCCTCCAACAGAAACTTATTCGATGCTGGTAGGTGTTTATGAGGATCAAGCACTGTTCATGAAGTGTGCGTAAGAGTGGTTTGCCCATTTTCGAGAAGGCCAGGAAAGTGTTTCTGACAACCCCCGAAGCGAAATACCGGCAATCTCTGTCAGTGACGTAAACATTGAGAAAGGGAGTAAATTAATCACGAAAGATCGTCTATTAGCTGTGGTCATGATAGCTGGACGATGAATGCTGCAAGGTACATTCAAATTTTGACCCGTTTCATGAAATGTCTACGCAAGGTACGACCCCAGTACGCACAACAAGGTTCATGGTTTTTGTTCATGACAATGCTCGCCCTCACACAGTCAATATCGTCAAACAGTTCCTGGCAAAAAATGGGATGATGCAAATTGAACATCCACCATTCTAGCCAGATCTCAATCCTCCAGACTTCTTCCTATTACCACGACTCAAACTCACTTTGAAAAGAAAGAGATTTGACGATATTTCTGACATCCAATGAAACATGACGAGGCTTTTGAACTCCATCTCAAAAGAAGACTTCTTGCAAAGTTTCCAGGACATGTATAGCAAAACTCAATGGTGCATATTTATAAGAGGTGACTATTTTGAAGGACAGTAGGGTAATTTTTGTTAATATTTCCTCTGCATTAATGTTGAAGGACTATTCACCGAACTTTATTGTCAGAGGTTGTATTATAGTAACTTTAATAAAAAAATCTCATTTTCAACTGAACACTGCGTTTTTGAGTCTTATTTTTTTAACTCAACGCTCATTGTGAATTACATTACTCATCCGATTACCTACTGAATTATATACTCATCAGTAATGTTATGTTTCTCTAATGTTAAATGAATAAGTTCTTAATAAACGCTGTATTCAAATCCTTCATTCTTTCGCAGTCTTACATAGAATGGAGTCATGGCAGTGTATTCAGGATAAGGTCATCAACAAATGACGTAGACCTAATCGTAGTATAATTTGGAAAATATATTCTAAAAAATTAGCATTATCTTAAGAAATCATAACTTTAAATACGATTTAATAAATCATACTCAGATCAAAAGTTTATGAAAATGATAACGTCCACAAAAGATAAATAATAAAAATACAATATTCATAAATTTGTCACATTAAATTTCACATTTGAAAAAAAAAATATAGCTTTCTAAAACAGCAATAAAATTACCAAATGATAGAAATATCGTAAGATATATAAATTTCAACAATAGCTATTTAAAGTCCAACTGTGAATTTGTTTTATAATGTTAATAGACTTCTCCACATGAAAAAATCTTAATACTCAACTACAATAGATTACAGATATATTTATTACAGATATATTTATTCAATATAGTTTGCATATGTCCTGGATTATGTACTAAACAAAAATCTTGCTCACGACCGTGAACAATCGTAAATATAAATACGTATTAAATATGAATAATTAAAAGTTAAGTTCACATTTTAAAAAAGAATACAACAGAAGCTCAATCAAGTAAAAAAATTAATAAATAAAAAAAATTGAAGATATTAAATCTAATATTTTAAATTACAAAAATTAGAAATGCACTGTAAGGTTTAAAGTAAAGTTTAACTGTTAAGAAAAACCATACAGTGTACCTTACCTACACAGAGAGAGAATAGTTATAAATTATCCCATCCCAAGTAGAAAAAAAACTCCTTAAATCCCATTTTACAGATCCTTTGTTAATGCTTGTTGAAAAAAAAAGATTCACTACTTATCGGGCACAATTTCAATTATACCTTAATCAAGTCACGCAGTTTTAATAACTTCAGTTCAATTTCAATGATTAATCATTATTACATCAATTTTTTGTTTATTTACTGATCTGTGGATTCAGTGTGTAAATGGCTTTCTTAAATAAATTTAAATTGGCTGCAACTGTGAAAATTTCACGCCCTTGTAATCATACCTTGCTCAAAAATCAAACAAAATTTGAAGTCATAGCATCACTTATACAGTCGATATCATCTACAATAATTTAAGCAATTGAACAGCAACTGTGAAAACTGGTTTCTGATGTAGTTTTATTGCAAAGAATGTTTCAGCCACAAATATTCATCTTCAGATATGTGTGTTCTATGGACGACAACAAAGTTCAAGAATGGGCAAAACAACGTCCATGAAAAACTGGGAACAGACCCATTCTTCGTAATCACAAACGATTAGATGCGAACATTTGACACAAAAACTCATGTAAAATGGTCCACGAGTTACTGAAATTTCCACAAGTTTCAAGCTAATAATACATAGAATCATGTCATCACAGACATCAAGACACGCTGTGAGAAATCCATTTCTTTTAAGACATGCAATCCTGAAGATGCTAAGAAAACTTTTATTTACAACACACTCGGCATACAGTTGTATGGTTCACTCTTTGGTGTCGAACTATTTTGCGTGATCTTCGTTCAGGCCGCTCATCTACACTTCAAGCAGAATTGCTTCCATTCCAACCACCATTCGGACACTTCTTGTTGACCTCTATCGTATGTTTGAATATATAATGAACCCGCTTAGATGAGTTGAATGTGCAACTATTGAAATGTTCTCCGATCAAGCATTGCTCTATTTCTAAAAATACTCTTTGTAAAACTTTTACCACTTCTCTCGTATTACCATTGGCGATAACTGTGGGCGTACATAACGTGCATTTAGGCCTTTTCAGCATTCGAATATTGCTCAATATGCGGCAACAAATTGTAAGTGAATGTAGATTCACTTACAATTCATGAAAGTGAAATGAGTGACGAGTTCACAAAACCATTAAGTTCCTATAGTTTTTTTTTTTTTTTTTATAAGAATTATTCTCTCTAATGAGATTTGATTAGTAGAGACATTTCTGCTGATTTGTACATTCTGAGTGATTTAAAAAAAAGAATTGTGTTTCTCTTTTATTCAAAATTCGAGTGATTTTTTTTTTACATTTAAGACGACTAGAGTGGCTTTTCAGACATGCAGACAGCTCCATTTAGGAACTCAGGGATTGCCTTCCAGTTCCAAATTTTATTTGGATTTTTGTTTGTTTCGGCAACCTATATCTCCACTACTAGATTTTGAACAATCATTTCAGTTACCCCCTTGTATTATATTATATATATACTAGCGCTACAGCCCATGAAGGCCAAGGCCTACTGTGCCCATCTCAGTATACGTGACCATTGGGCGCTGAGGTGCATGAGCAGATGTCCCGATCAGGTGGTGTGTCTGAATCGAAACCCCTCAGTGTTTAGTCCCCAAGCAAACTTGATACTCATTTATCGACCCACAGAAGGGATGAAAGGCAAGTCCTCTACATTAGCAAGTTTAGTAACAGGTGCTTCTCTTTTTGATGCACTCCCAGAAAACCGGTTTCTTTGAACGTTTGAATCATGCTTTTAACAGCATTTTAATGACATAATCCTTACTATATATACTCCTTAAGTTTTCATTCACCGAACAACACAGAAGGTGACTGAAATATTGCAATCATTCTGGATAAAATAGTTTTAAAATTGATGCAGGTTTCATTTTTTGTCTTTTTTTAGCGACAAGGCGATTTTTTTTTTCCGAACTAAAATTAGATTAAGGACGAGCACTAACATAATCGCTTACGCTCAAATTGACAAAAAAATTTGAATAAAACTACATTAAGTGATAATCCCCAAATTAAAGGGCGAGTGTAAAATTCCAAGATTTAAAGGAGAATTTAACCGTCGAAGGAAAGGAGATAAATGAAAGCAAAAAGAGAGAAAACTGCAAATACACAAAGATTTCAGGAAATACAATACAAACGACAGATACCGTTTGAAACTTGAGGCATTGTGTATGATTATTGCTGATTTCTATTTCGAAGAGTTCATGTGTTATGAAAGTATGAGCGGTGAAGACCATTTTATGCTTTGTGTGTACACTTTTGAATAATGTTTGTGTTTGAATGAAGAGATTTTCATGATACTCATTGGAGTGAAATATACATGTCTGGATAACTTTTATACAGTTTGATATTGGTTTATGGCTAATCGTTTTTATGATGTACTGTTTCTAACGGAGAAAGGTGCGTTAATCATAAGCCTAAGAATTTTGTTGGAGAATGGGAGTGCGTGAGTGAGTGAGTGAGTGAATGAAAATCTGGATTTTCTTTATGTGAAGAACATTTCTTTTTTATAGATAACTATTTGTTTTACATTGTAACTACTATTCTTACTCATTAGTATACGTGGTTTTGCCTACACAACGCCATCTACTAATTACCATCTAATGATTTTACTGGTAAACCTCCCACACATGTTTAAAGTTTCATTCGGATCCGATTAGTATAATTGGAGCTACCAGTCTCTTAATATTACCTAATTTTAATCATCCTGTTTATTCTGAAATTCAAATAGTTTGCATTACAATTAATGTTTATTAGCGGCTTGTCCAGCAATGAATGCAATTCTTTCAACGTTATAAATAATAGAAAATATTTGCTTAAAAGCAACTTACGTTGGGAGATAAAACATCCCAATATGTTAGAGTAGATTTATCAATTTTCACTTGATTAGACCGTTTTAATTGCAGCAAAAGAACACTTTTGGTTCCTCGTTCTTTAAAGTGGTATTTGAGACCATTTTCCGAGGGAGGATCTTCATTGGAATACGCATAAATCAGTCTGGTTGTACTGTCCTGTAAAATGAATAATCAAATGGTGAATCCAACAAAATTTGAAAAAATATTAGAAGTTTATTTTTTAAGTACAAAAATCCTTTTAATCCAAACTAGGGGAGGGGGGGCATCCCTGTCCGCCTTGTTCAAACTATACAACTGTTCATACTCATTGCTCTAATTGTAAAACTGTGACTTACATGTATTAGTGGGAGGGGTGATTGATAAGTAAGGTCTCCAATAGTATAAAAAAAAAGTTTCCTACAAGGTAAAATAATAACAGAAGTATCAGAATGAGGGAAATTTATTACTCTTACATATTGTAAACTCATTTATCAACATAGTTACCACTAACAGCTACACATTTGTTCAATCGTTCAATCCATTTCTTCATTCGGTCCATAAAGATTCTGGTTAGCTGTGTATCCATTTGCGCACGACTGCCTGAACTTTGACATCCTAGATTCATCATTATGACCCAGAAAACAAAAGGCAATCCGTGGAATATTGTCATCCTGGTTCTCCGAGCGTCAAGGAAATCACAACTTTTATGTCAGCAACAAAAGTTATGCTCACCATCTTTTGGGAAGCAAATAGTGCGCTCTACACGGAATTTCTGACTAAAGGATTGACGGTGAATTCCGACAGGTGCTGTGCAACACTTCTATCACTCAAGCAACACATCCGCAGAATCAGACCGGAAAGAAACGTCTTTCTTTTACATCACGACAATACAAGACCGCATTGCAACACAAGACGCCATGGGAAAATTGAAATTCACAGTGGCTCTACAACTTTCTTAGAGCCCAGATTTGGCACCGTCTGACTTTTGGTTGTTCTCAAGATTGAAGAGGACGTTGAAAGATCAACGTTTTTCAACGGATGCCGAAGTTCAGGCAGCCGTACGCAAATGGATACGCCGTCAACCAGAATCTTTCTACATGGACGGAATGAAGAAACGCATAGAACGATTGAACAAATGTGTAGCTGTTAGTGGTGACTATATGTTGAGAAATGAGTTTATACAATATGTAAGAATAATACATTTCCTTCACTCTGATTCCTCTTATTATTTTACCTTGTCGGAAACTTATTTCATACTATTGGAGAATTTATTTATCAATCAGCTCTCGTATATAGTACTATTTTTTTTTCAATATATTGTAAGCATGAAAAAATAAATTTCGAAACCTTTATCTTCGCATTTTAGTAGGTAACCATAATATTGAACAGGAATTACTGCCTTTTTACTATTATTCTCGTGTATGAGATAAATAAATAAATAAATTTACCACAAAAAATAATCACGAAAAACTTTTTTTTACTTACAGAGAGATATAAGTTCTATAGAAAAATGCAATTGAAGAATTCTGAGTTAAGTACATTAATTATTTTTTAAATCTATTTTCAAAACAATCTGTAAACGCAATAATATTGTATTATACTTTGAATTGATCCTCTTTTTATTAAAAAAAACATGTGCGTACGTTACGGGGAGATTTAGGGAGAAAGATTTTAAGGAAAATAAGAAATATCGTCTAAAAAATTCTTAGCAAAAACTTGTATTACTTTAAATTACCTCATGAAAGAAATATTTTTTTAAGTTAATTTACAATTAAAAATCGCTTTAACTAACAAAAAGAAAACTAAATCTGGTTCTCGTTTCACCAATGTAGCTCATTTCAAACTTTTTGTTTAAATCTTAACATTAATTAAAATATATTTCTTCCGGAATATTCATTCTTTTTTTAAAAAAATTAGCCGTAAACCTTTATCTCTTAACCACTAAAAGGGAACCAGAATACTGCAAGTATTGCATTTGATTACTGACAAGTAAACAGAAAAAAATCATCTTCTATTTATTAGCAAAAGTAATATATCTGCATAAACCTGTTGACTTTTTTGAAGTAATTAATGAACCAGAAAAGAATTATTTTTCGCAATATCGAACATGTAAGTTTCACACTGAAACTGTCAATTCTTTAGGAAAATTTTAATAAAAAAGGGGGTTTGTAAAAATTCCTAATTATGTCAGATTATAAAATAATAACAAAGGTTTCATTCTGCAGAAAACTGATTAACCTTTTTTTTTCCGAAATTGCGTGAAAAAAATTATAAATTTCTGAAGAATATTATTTTGATTGACACGATTACACGCTTCATGTAGATTGAGCTTGTAAACTGTCACCGCAGTTTCTTTACTTCTGACAAGAAAAAAAAATGCCTAACAATGCAGATAAGAGTAAAAATTGGAACTTACGTCAATTTTTCTGTCATCATTATCACACGTATCCAACTTCCGGCGGAAGACCAAGACAGAGTGAGTGTCGTTTTCACTTCCGGAAACTAAATTCCAGTTCTGAATTTCGTCTATCTCCGGCATGATATTATCCGTGGCATGTCTGTCCTAATTTAAATTTTTAAAAAATATACTTCAAAAGCTGAATCTTCTTTAAATTCGGACAGTTTGATAAAAAAATATACAAAAATTTAATAATTAATTATACATTTGTTAAAAAAAGTTACTTGGAAAAGTTAATAATACGATATTCAATAAATTCATTTACGTTTAAAAATGTAATTCTTTATAATCAAAAATATTTAGATACAGTGTAAAATCTCAAAAATAACATCCATTTGGGTGTTTCACCTACTATTGATTGAATATTAACGTCGCACTGTTTAGCTACACAAGGGCTTTTGGCGACGGCCCACGTAATTTTGAACCATGGTCAAGTGACGTGGACGACACCTGAGCGGGCACCCTGCGACATAGCCATTCTGTGATGACTATGTCTATCCGGATCCGCGTAAGCTAGAGGTGTGGGATTATCAAAATGATGAGACATATTGGGTTCTTAATACAACTTTTATTAAGAATAACTTATATTACTTAATTCTAATTGACAACTTTCTTTAAGTGAGAGTTAACACCCAATTAAACCTTGTATTCAAGTCAGATCACGCAACTAGATCATTTATCTTAATTATAATAAATTAACAGATTCGTCTAACTTCCTATACAAAATATTACCTTTTTTTTTGTAGAGTCTCCTTCCTTCACCAATTGAGAGAATACCTATAACTTAATTTTAACTACGAAGATTCAGACTTCTTTATAATGAACGTATTCTTCTTTCAGAGATATAAGACATCTAACTCGTGATCAGAATGATTCCACACCAAGTTATCTCTAAATTTGCCGCTCCTTATCATCAAAGCTTCTATCCTTTTAAAGTATATCTCATTTACATTTTTGATCCGTTTATCTTCTTGGTATTGGGTTGGAAAGGTTTTGCCATTAATCGTGGCCGTCAAAGAACATAGGAGTTATGTTAGCAGAAGGACGCGAGAGACGTCACAACCCCTCTCTCCTAACTACCACACCACACCAACGGGAGGACGTCTCAGCTCTCGACAGATTTAACGTGCATAGCTGCCCTACACGGCGTGTCTTTAGTGATACTGGGCTCGAACTCGTGATAAGGCAAGCCACGGTCCGATACCTATACCACTCGGCTACCGCGGCCGTTTCACCTACTAAGGCAGATGCACAAAAATAAAAAGGAAAACTTCAATTTACGTACAGCTATAATTCAAATATTCTTAATAACCAAATCAAACTACGATTAGTTAAATACCTTAACTGCAAGTTTCAAAATCAGGTAAACAAAAAAATAAACAGTAAACTGGTAGACAAGGTTATCCAGTATTCATTTATATTCAAATTAGGTTATACTATTTGTATAATATTTGAGTTCAAGATTCAGTACAAATATCCGTAAGATGTTAACAATTGTTTCACTTATTAATTTATTCAAGTTTAAATTACTAATATTTGAGAAGATTCACAAGATAAAAAAAATATCCATTTATATGGTTGATATATACAAGTGCAAGTTGGTATGTACAGAGTCAAATGTACAAGTGCTTAACAATACTTGAAAAATAAATGATGAGACCCGTACTTACCTATGGGTAAGAAACTTGGGCTAAATTACAGACTGAACAGCTAGCCGTCTTTGAGCGAAAAGTTCTTGGATATATCTTTGGTGATGTGAATGAGAATTTATTAAGGAAAGAACATACATAATTTTATGCGGTTTCTTTTTATGCGGTCCCTATCTACCGCACAAAAACAGGTTTTACTGTATATAGTTTCTAAAAATACAGATTTTAAAACAAAATCAGAAAAAATCTTTCTTCCGTACTACTTGTGTAAAGTCCGTTCTTCCCTTTTTTCAAGGGTATTAAAAGATCAAGTGGAGGTGGCATAGCTTCTGTAATATCCAGGGTGTGATGAAATGCTCTCTAATGTTCACTAATTTTTGAGGGGAAAAAACCTTCTTGTGTTTTTCGTTTTATTATCTTTATATATAAAAATTTTCTGTGCGTGTGTGACTAAACTCCTCCTAAACGGGTGGACCGATTTTGATGAAATTTTTTGTGTTTGTTCCAGTGTATTTGAGAATGGTTTAGATTCACAATTCGGTCTGATATTGCAATTAGTTAAAAAGATATTAACTAAAACCAATTTTAATAACCAGTTTTGGGCGCCAACTTTGATTTGTCTGCATTGTTGTAACACTGTTATTGTTACAATGACAAAAGTTGGCGTCGAAAATCAGTTTTCAGTCAAAATGGAATTTAATGACGTTGCTCTATTGACTGTATTAATTAACTTTGTTTAAAAAAAACTTGAAATATATTATTAAAATCTCAACTTCTACAATGTTTTAAATTTTTCTAATTTAAATTCTTAAAAAAGATAAAACTATTTTTCAAGCAGATTGGTACATTTTTTTAACCTTTTCCAACGTTGCCGATTTAATTTAAAACAAAATATTGTAAAACATCAAAAAAAATTTCGAATTTTGTATATAATTCAAAAAAAAAATCTGCTTTCTTTATACATAAAATATTTTTAAAGATGCATTTTTTCCGTCTTGAAGAGCCATAAAAATGCAACGAAAAAAATTGGAAAAATCGCCAAATGCCAGTAATAGTTAATTATGGGAAAGCTACCTCAGAACACACGAGTTTGAGTGCTTATAGCGCATGTGCAGAAAAACAACTAATGGAGAGTACGTAAGCAGATAAAAGATTTTTCTGTCAGAAAAAGATGTTTTCTTTTTGAATGTTTTTTCTTTTACAATGAGTGTAAATAATGAATTTTCCAGTAATTTTCAAAATTCAATTTATTGGCTCGAATTTTAAGAAAGTATTCATTGTAAAATAATTAATACGATCTTAATTTTTAATAATACATCGCAACTGATAGTTTTCTTTTAGAGAAATAATTTACTGAAAAACCTTAAAATATAGGAAAATGCTGCCCAGTTTTTATTAAATAGTACTATTTCCTTTTAAATCTTATTTTCGACAAGGAATGTAAGCAAATTTTTAGGCTTTACCCCCATAGTTCTTTTTTTCAAAGTTACATATATTTAATCGAAAAATCAAACATCCAGATAAAAACAGTCGATTCATAGCTAACGGTACACATTTTTTGATTCATTATTTAACGAAAATTGATATAAATTAATATATTTTTTTAAGAATTAAAGTTATATTGCGTTTTATTATTTATTTAATAATAAATTCGTACATTGTCTGTTTTCTTGAGAACAAAACTGGATTAGCTTTGTAAATTTTTAATCGAAAATAGAAATTTGAAAAAAAAAGGTCTTATCCCTCGGTAAAAAAAGGTTTTATACTTGAAAAAACCCATACATGGGCTGAAAGAAGGGAAAAGAAACCTGTCTGAGAAAGGGAAGTGAAATAAGTTTCTGAAATAAGGATTTAAATGACATAAATGTAGAAATCACTCACATCTCTCAGTAACACACACACAGAAATGCGGGCGTCCAGAGAGAAAGGGAAATTTCCATGGGGATAAAATTGTACCTACGGAAAAAGCCCTTGCAACACGAGCTAAGTGGCGAGAAAACAGATCCACCCGACAGGACAAAGATGTGGAAGAAACTTCGAAAAAGAGTACTTTAATGACATTAATATAGAAATCACACACACACCAGGAAGTGCCGACACTGAAAGGGAAGGCGAATCTTCAAGGTATAAATCTGTACACTTGAAGAAGCCCGTGCAAAGCCGGGTCATCCAGCTAGTAATTATAATTTATTCAATAATTGTTTGATGGTGATCGAATTAGCTTTTCAAATAAACACAAAACCTTCTGCTGTGGATAATTACTTCAATATACTAGTTTCTAGTAGGTAACAATATAGTATTTATCTTGAAAAAGTT
>BMAV01004293.1:83500-108262 GCA_019973955.1 Trichonephila inaurata madagascariensis | reverse complement strand
AATTCAATTTCCGAAATCGTCAGACAGCTAGGATTTTCCAAGGTCGATAGTGTGAAGAGTATACCAAGCGTGACATTGATGGTGGACAAAAAACTACCAATCGGGCAAACTGCAAAGGACAATGTCTTGACAGTGCTTGGTGATAGACGGCTTAGGCGTATTGTACGTAGACAGCGGAGTCAAACATTAGCTTAAATTACCACCCAGTTGAATGACGGTGCCAGTCGTACAATCAATAAATGGACTGTGGAACGCTCGCTTCCCCGTATGGGTTTCGGGAGCCATCGAGCTACGAGAGTACCACAGCTCAATGCTTGCCATAGGGCTCTAGGTCTAGGGCAAGAGAGCAGAGACTGGAATGTAGAGGACTGGAAACGAGTAGCATGGAGTGATGATACTCGATTCCGACTACTTAACGCCGACGGGAGGCTGAGAATATGGCAGGCGTCAAGCTCATGAAACCATGGTTCCTACATGCCAGGTTGGAACTGTATAAGGGCAGGGTGGCTCTATTATGGTCTGGGGTGTTTTTTCGTGGCACTATTTGGGATCTTTGGTGCATGTACCAACCTCCCTCAATGCAATTCGGTACGTAAATTTACTGGGTGATCACCTCCATCTGTTTATGCTGTTCTGTTATCCTCACGGCAATGGAGTTTTCCAACAAGACAACTGTACCTCTCATAATTCCCTGTTAACTACTTTCTGGTTTGATGAGCATTCATCTGGCTTTTCTGTCATAAATTGGCCATCTAGAAGCGCAGCCTTAAATCTTATTGAGAATCTTTGGGATGTTTTGGAACAAGGCATGAAAAGCCATCACAGAGAACCAAAGAACCTTACAGAGTTATGGACAGCTTTAGCTAATATTTGGCAAGTCATTCCCGTGAAACGTTTCCAGAAGCTTGTTGAATCTATGCCTCGTCATGAAGCAGCCGTTATCAAGGTCAGAGGAGGCTTAACTCGTTACTAGATAAGTATCCCTAATTCATAGCACTTCAGTGTATTTTACTGTTGCATAATTATTTTAGAGACATCCGTTCTTTTTATAAATGTTTAGAAGTATATGATTTTTTTCCTTTATTTCATGTAAATATGTAGTGGACAAATAGCATCCCACGTAGCACATGTGATCCGATGAGCTAGTTCTCCAAGACAGAAAAATTCGCCTTAAACCAAGATTTCCAAAACAATGCAAATCCCTTTTTTGGGATCTCCACGATAAGAACAAAACAGTCATCTTGCAGTAAATTCCATCCCATTGCAGTATCCTGGAGATGAGGTTGCAGATGAGTTGGCAGAAAAAAAAGGTGCGCGATCTATCAGTCATCCTCCGAGGTGGTCTGTTATAATGCTGTTGCTTCAAAGATTAATTTGGTCACAAAGGATTTATACAAATCGGAACTAAAGGAAAGAGCAAGGGAGAAGCCCTGGTTTTAAATCATATCAAGTATCATGCAGCCACAGGACTGCAGTAGCCCAGTGGTCAAGGTATCGCATCATGGCAGGCATGTCATGAGTTCGAGCCCAGTACCCCGAAAGACCCACCTTGTAGAGCAACGATGCACATGAAATCTGTCGAGAGCTTAAACATCCTCCCGTTGGTGTGGGGTGGTAGTTAGAGGGGGGTGCCAGTTCAGGTGTGTGTCGTCCACGTCACTTGACCATGGTTCAAAATTAAGTGGTCCGTCGCCAAAAAGCCCTCGTGTAGCTGAACAGTGTGACGTTAATATTCACTCACTCATCATGCAGCCACTGCTTTCTGAATGACTACCATGCACAGTTTCCTTTATACTCACTGCATCGACTTGGTATTTTCAACAGTCCTACTTGCCCTCTTTGCTGCAGTGACGATGGTATAACTGCAGATCATCGTCTTTTGCCCCTTTTTGGAAGCTAGTTCTATTTTCTCAAATTAAGAATAAGTGACTTTTTAATTTGTTTGAGACTAACTTTTTTTCTCTAATAGATCTGTAAAAATACCTAACTGATCTTTGCACACAGCATGCTAGCCAATCAGAGGTCTTATCTCGCCCGAGATAAGACCTCTGATTGGCTAGACGCTCAACGCTGACACGCCTTGGTGTGAATTCAGCTTACGTCTCACCAATCGTCCAAATCTGGATGGTAAATTCTTAGAGTCAGGATTGATAGAATAACAGTCCTTTGAATTGGTACCAATAGCAGCTCTTTAGATGAGAATATCTGGTTTTAGAGTTCATTCCAAGGGTAAAAAGCCTATCTATGGGGTGAAGAAATGCACAATTCTTCATCTTCACCTTGTAAGCCATTCATACATTTTTAGAAGGGAAATGCTGAATTAACTCGAGCTAAAGGCTCTTAGGTTGTCACTGAAACAAAAACAGTCTCACCATTTTGAAATTTACCTCTGTTCTTTGCGTGAAATATATATTTACACCTTAATCCTTTTTTTCCCATAAATAGAACAGCAATTTTTTAAATGGATCTTCTTAAGATACCATTTTGTGTTTTTACCTTGACAACTCTTACATTGTTTTTTCCAGCACAAATATAACTACAATTCTATCCCAAACCCATTTGCAAGTGGGAAAGATTATCTTCTTTTAATATTACCATGTCCCCAATTTTTATGTTATTCTTTAAAATCATCCATTTATTTCATTGTTGCAGAGCATTTAAGTAATGGTTTTGCTATTGCTTCCAAATAATCTGTATCATTTTTGTAGTTCTCTGTCAAAGCCCGAGAGTCTATAATCAGAAACATCTACAAAAATAGTTTCAGAAATGGCATTAATTGCACTTGGAGATTTAACAAACAAAAAAAAAAGATTTCGCATTGTTTATCCTTTCAGAATATTTTGGCTTAGCTTGAAGATTACGGCTAATATTACTAAAAAGTAAATATTTTTCCAAAAAATCTGAAATCAAATTCTGAAACTTCTGTATTTGCAAGTGATAACTCAAATTGGTTAAGTATCTCTATGGCTAGCTTTTGTAAAACAATATTTAAAAATAACACATGTGACTATTTACTTTTCCAAAATTTAATATTTTTAAAGTTCGTAAATTTTTAGTAAAACAATCAAGAAGTTTTCTTAAATCTTTTTGCCGATACTTGAGTTAAATTTTCATAAAGAATTATATTTTTAACATGTAAATCAACTATTAATCTTTTGGTTTCAAAATGCTCATCAAGAGAGTTGAAGAGCGATTTTTAGGAATCATCAAAATTTTCAATGTTTTTTGCATCACATTTTTAAAGATGCAAGCAAATGGTAAAGTTTTTGATTTTCAGTAGTCATTTGATTATCTTCTATTAAACTTTGAGAAATCACACTTTAAATAAGTTCCACTCTTGAAATTTTTCAGAAAAAAACAAGTGGAATTTCTCTCTGGCAATTTAATCGCAATATTTGTAGAGCTATCCTTTTTACTAGAATTACTAACGCTAAATGTGTTACTTTCAATAGAAGTTTCAGTTTTACTTTTACAATTATGAAATAAAGTTTCAAATCTTGCCTCTAAATTTTGTAAAACCAAATCAGTACCCGTTAGAGATTATTCTATTTCATCAATTTCTTCCTCTTCTGCTGATTCATAGTATTCCGTTTTGAGATCGTCGAATTCCTTTTGAATTTTTTCCAGTACGCTTAAATGCGCCGAAATATCCGTAATATTTTCACGCTTTCTTCAAAATTCATTAATTTGGTCTTTTAAATTACCTCTTTTTCGATTAAGCTTTGTGATTGACGACATATTGTACAACCTCTATAAAATCGTGGAAAACAGTTCTCAATCGAAATTCCTTCAAAATTTATAATGTTCGATAAGCTTAGATTAATTCAATACACTAAAATAAATTTCCGAAAGTGCTAATTTGGCTCCAGTTCGATTCCGGACCTTGAAAAATGTCACATTACTAAATAGCAACGGCGGACCATGACTAAATAGTTTAAAATTTATAAGCTTTTAACTGTTACATATGGAACAAAATCTGCTCCATATTTAGCTACAAAGGTCTTGAAACAGCTTGCAACAGATGAACAAAGTTGCTTACCCCCCTTGCTTCTGCTGCAGCATTATTCCTTACATTGTGAAGATATCTGTAAGTAGAGTACAGATTAGTTTAGAAGAGTTGTTGGTTACACCACAAAAATGTCAATTATTGAATCATTTTTAGTAACAGTCAATGCTTACTTTCAGGAAGTCTTTTTTAAATTTCTGTAAGTACGCTTCATCAGGTGGAGGGTCAGGTTCACTACTAGATTCAACAGTCTCTTGGTAAAGGAAGTTTAGTCCATGCCACCATACTGAGTCGGATCCAATTTGATCTGGACCATACTAAGCATGATATATTATTTGCAAGAATGGTCATGCCTTTTATAGATGTGGATAAGTTCCTTAATCTAACGCCTAATAAAAGATATTCTTTTGTAAGAAACACTAATCTATGTCTGAACTGTTTTGGTACCCATAAATCTGCTGCATGCTGTTAAAAATACTCGTACAAGTGTGCTACTTGTAATTCGAAACAACATCCCCTTTTTCGAAAGAGGAGTCAAACCCAAGGGGTGCCCAAAAATCGAATATCTTTGAAAGAATTACGTCACGCTTTGTATCGGAGAAAAAGAAAATTGTGTTAGCTACATCTCTTGTTTACATTTTAAGCAGTAATGGTTTCTTACTATACTTGATAGTGGCAGTATGTGCTGTTGTGTAACATCGAACTTCGCAGATTTATAGGCCACAAAAAGCTTAAAGTAAACATTCCGATTTCTGGTCTTTCTGGTTGTGCGGAAATTGAAAGGAAACAAAAATTATTCGCAAATAACTAAATGAAAATAGATCGTTTAATGCGGGAGTAGAATCGGTTTTAGATTTACCCAGCTCAAAAAATAAAGAAATAGAATGTGAAGAGCATTTTTTAAGCATACATCAAACAGACAAAAATAGGAAATACATAGAGAACATTTTTCTCAATCAGTTTACAAGCTTTTCATAACTTTTGAAAGTATTCTCCCCCTGATTCAATGCACCGTTTCAAAAACTTTTCTCAATCAATGAAGGCCCCCTGGAAGTCGTCAAAGGAAATCTCTTGCAGTGAGGTTATCAAAGCTGCTTTTACCACCTCCAGCATCCCATACCGAATTCCTCTCAGTGTTTCGAAACAAAAAAAAGTGCGCTGGTACCAGATAGGGGCTATATGGCAGCTCGGGCAGAGTTGCCACGCCCATTTTTGCCAGTAACTCAGGGAGAAAGAGTGCAGTTTGTGGCTTGAAAAACCATTAACACCATTTTCGCACTGACTTTCCTCATTTGAAGATCCCCTTGTTAAAATGTGATGAACAATTATCTTGGGTATTCCACACTTTTCTGCAATCATCCGAACACTTAATCGCCGATCCTTGCCCAAAACTTAGCACACTTTTTGCACAAAGTCATCCATTTGTAATGTCGACGGGCATCCCCAGAGGTCGTTGTCGTTGAGGAACTCTCGACTTTACCGGAATCTCTTTTGCCACAGGAAAATTTGGCTTTGTTTCATCGTCCTGTCACCGTTGGCTTTCTGAAGCATCTCCAGGGTCATTGCCCGTTTTTACTTAGTTTCACACAAAATATTTGTATAACGCTGCTCCAAAAAGTGGTCCATTTTTTGCTCGACGGGGATGGAATAGATACCTCTACGCGGAGCGTGACCCTACCTCGACAACTGCCTGCAAGCGACTGATATCGGTCTCGTTTCAAAGCTTACATCCCCCACCAACTTCACCCGATGCTCAGGTCCGTCAGCCAGCGTCGCCAACTACAAAAAAGTCATGCCGGGAACATTTGGAACAGACATTGTATTTGATTGTCCATAACTTTCCGATGTACAGCTTCAGGGACAGTACTTGCTATCATTGATTTTGCATATCTGTTAACTATTGCGGGTAAATCGCAGAGTTCTTTATGCTGTTTTCTCCCCGATTTTTGTACATCAACGTCTATGGATTCTGGCTTTTTCAACTTGCCATTTAAGACCACGATCGCGCCCTCATGGTAATCAAGTAAGTTGCGTATTTTACGTTTTCACGCCGGCAAATTTGTTTTTTCGGGCAAAGGCTTGATATATATAACAATTGAAATCCATACTCATTTCTTTTCTAAAAATTTAGATTTGCAGGTTTCTTTACAAAATCGGTAATACTTCTAGGTTAAGAAACAATGATCGGCTTCTGTTTCTTTTACGATCTTTTCAAAATGAAGGGGCGATCACGCTTTCTTTCCGTGAAACTTTTCCGCGACTTGTTACTTCCACGAAATAAAGTTTTTCACCTTTTCTATCACAAAAGACTCACATCTTCGATATTTCAAGCGCAGGTTAAGCTATGTACCCATAAGCTGAAGATTGTTATTTATGCAACACTAGCAGAAATTAAAGACAACTTGCACACTCTGCGACACTGGCGTAACGAAGAACATTTGGACCCCCCACCCCTGCAGTCAGGTTTTGAGCCCCCAAGTGTGATTTTACAAAGGGTAGGTATTTGGCGGCAGACAGGCTTTGGGCCCCCTAGAACCAGGGGTGGCTCTAGAGCCGGACAAACCGGACCCTTGCCTGGAGCGGCAAATTCTAAGGACGGCATTTGGATTGAATTTGAAAAAAAATATTTTGTGTGTGTTGCAAAAAACTTGATATATTTTCTGAAACATTATTGTGTGTGAATTTCGTATTTCCTTTATTGTATCCTACTTACTTATTTTGTACTCTTCACGTTTAATGTCAGTTTTCTTTTATGTTGAAACTTGAGTTAGAGGCGTGAGTATATGTTCAATCGTTAAATTTGATAGGTTTACACATCTTTCTCTAGTAACTTTTTCCCCATCCCGGAGTAGGGTCAGCACGGACATTCCTTTCACCCATAAGACGTCACGTGTCAACTATCCAAACGGGGACAGGGGCAATAAGAGTTTTTTGTAGATAGAGAGTTACAAGACGTGTTTTATTTTAGTCTTGAGTATAGTTACTATAAGGTAAAATAAAAATTTTGTGATCCCCACCATCAAAAGACTCTTTTTAGGAAAAATTGACCTGCTGAAATGGGCGATTCCTTCTTTTACATTTTCCCCGTTTGAACTAATAACAAGTAATTATGTCCTTAATTTCGTATTATTTTGTATATATATAATATCGTAATGCAGCCTTTTTGTTCGCAAGAATTATTCGTTTTAAATGCGTATATCTATGTGAACATTTTTTTTTAATTATAATTTTTTGCTTTGGTGAGAGGGGGGGCATTTTCCATTTTTGTCCGAGGCGGCAAATGTGCTAGAGCCGGCCCTGCTAGAACCCTGCCCCCGATGCGGGTGTGTACGTTACGCTACTGAGAGTAGCTAGACTTGAATGAGCCCTGTATAAAAATTTCCTTGGGGTTCTTTTTTTTTGGAAAAGTAAAAGATACTTACTTAAATTTGTCAGAATATTACACATGTTGAGGCACATGTAGCTTGGAGGCCCCATATCACTGATACGGCGGTAGCTACGCCCTTGCTCTGCGACAAAAGCTAGAGTGATTTTATTTCATGGTAAGAAAAAGGTTATGCATACAGAAGATATAAGGCGTTGAACAATCTGTTATTTTAGCTTTAAAAAGTCCAGAAATGTTTTTAACTCCTAAACATTTGTGTGAAGCAAGCTTCCTTTTTAATAAAGTATTTTCCTTTTATCTAGAGTTGAATTATACGCACAATCACTATATCTGTTGTTACTTACGCCACCTGATCGACAGTAATATCATATCAAGATCCACGAAATTCATCGTGGCAAGAGGCTAGTTGTACGCCTGTCGTTAGCCGTACCTTTGAGCACCATGCAAGTGACAGAACAATTTAGCTCGGTCCCACCCCAATTTTGAGGGAGAACACCCTGGGATGGTCAGAAACCTTCCACCAACCTCACGAGAGGACTTGAGGCTCAGCGGCTATTTAGGGTACCCCCCTCCGTAAAGGCACTATACATTTACAAACATTTATGTCTTCTCCGGGATTCGCACTCAGGCCCTACTGCACAGCAGTCAGCGTCGCTAACCACTATACCGAATGGGCGGCCACAATCACAATTTAAACTTGCATGACTGGATGAATCATAAAAAACAGTTCAACTTTTTGATACGTTCTTTCGTAATGTCTGTAGAAATATAACTAACAGCGAAAAATTGTTTTGCTGAATTATTGTTTTCAAAAACGAGCTGCAACTTTGAATGGTGAAATACTAGACAAAAACGGAAGTTGGCCCTTGCTAGCGCTTTTATGTAATTCATGATTCATTAGTGTAAAGTGCAATCACGTGATCATTAAAGAAAACGCGAGAAAGATTGAAAGAAAGTTCAATAGATCATTAACATTTGTCTACGACTTTTCATTTTGTAACATTAAATTCTATGAGTATGTCTAATGGCAAAGACTTCAAATTAGTGGTGTATAATACTCTTGATATATTTTCAATCTGTAATTCTAGACATTCCAAACTTAATTCAGAGGAAATTTTATAAAATTTACTAAATGCGCTAGTACCATTTGGTTACAAAAGTTTAATAGTTAAAATATTACTTATTTGGGTTTGAATCAATAAATCTTTAATAAATCATTCCTTTAATAATTTAAAAGCAGTATCATATGTGGAATCAAAAAACTAAAAAACCGTCAACTGCGCCTAAAGCAGTTCCTCCTAAATGGGATTTCAGTTAAATTTGTCTACTTTATTCAAACGATAGTTTTTATGAATCACCGATTCGAAACTAGTCCAAAAATTCAACCATGGGTTTACGTCACCATAACATTTAGGGATACCTAATGTAGGTAATTTTAACTTAACATTATTTTTTCGATATTTACAATCGGTTGGCGGTTTTTAATGATTTTCTCAACATTTTGATTAACATTTGATCAGTTTTCTTTCATTCATGAGTTCGTTGTTAGCTATAAATTTCGAAATGGTAACTTCCTCATTAGATTCTTTAGTACTCGTAAATTCATTACCGAATTCATCAAATAATGGTTCTAATTCTTCATACACACATTTAAAAAGATTCAAATTTAGTTATTAATATTTCTAAGATTTCTTCTAATTTGTTAACATCTATATGTTTTGATTCCGAAAATTCGTAATCTAATATTGCTACGGTAGTAGTTACTGCAGGTAGAACGGTAACGGTTACACATTTACGTGGAACGTAAGAGAAAGCTCTATTATCCACTCATCATAAGTTGAAAGAAGAATAATTTGTTGAAGTTACATAAAAATTGATAGCAGTCCACATTGAGTGCAGCGCAACAACGCTGATGGAGGGGTGAGTGGGAAACCACTCTCCCAGTGGATTTAGTTTGTTTCGCTTTCGTATGAAAACAACGTCACATCTCCATGACAACAAAAAGCCCGTCTTTCAACCGGCTGCCACATCTCGACGGAACGAGGAGAGAAGGGATGAATTTCTTTAATAAGGATTAAGAGAATATTTTATTTTTCAGTCCATTACTCGTTACCTCTTAAATAACTGAGTGCGGTTATTGAAAGGAAATTTTAAATAACCACTTGGAAGAAAGTAAGAAAAGGTAGAGGAGTATGAAATAAGATCATGAGAGGTGAAATTGCCACACTAAGTAACTGCAGTTCTTGGAACACTTCATTTTTTTTTTCTTTAATTAAGCTACTCTATCTTCTAACTTGTTTACAAATCAAAACTAATTTCTAACTTTAGTAATATACATTCAAGTCAAATAGTTTCTAATAAATTGATTGAATTCCGGCTTGGATGCCAGATGTAAAAAATCAATTTATTAATCAAATTTTTTGCTAAATCAGAAAGACCTATATATTCTTATATTAGGTTTAAGAAAATGAAATACTTATCTTTTTTTCTCTCTTCGCTTATAGAAAGTCTTCCGGGGTTCAGGAAAGCAAGCGGTTTTGTGCTTCTTCGGTCAATAAAAAGTTCTCATAAAAAGTAGGAAAGCCTATATTTCCATTTTCATATTTTTTATTACAAACATACAGAATATACGTAAGATAGAAAGAACATAACAAACACACTACAACAATACAAACACACAGAATATAGAATTTACAGAAATCTACATACATTTAACTAATAAGCCTAAAGTACAGCGAGATCGAAATCATTTTTTATAACTATAGAATTAAAACACACATAAATCATATGAGGAGCGGTTCCACGGCATGCGTGTCACGGGGATGTCGAGCAAGTTGATAAGAGGCATTGCCAGATACAAACAACACGGTTCAACAATTAGAATTATTTTTAAACAAATTGTTACAATTATAGAAGATTTTTTCCCATAGGACAAAGTTAGACACACTTTAGAAATGAAAATTATCTAAATACTAAATTCTATAGAAATATGAAAATCTAGTTTATCTTTTCAGTTTTCTCTTCTGTAAATCAACATTATGGTATATGCTGTTTTAACAGCTTCTTTCTCATTATTAAAAAAATAATTACTTTTTGTAAAAATTATTATTACATTTTTAATAGAACATATTAGTCTACATTAAAAAAAACCCATCAATTTCACAATAAGCTTCCTCAGGGACGTCTTAAGACATCTTGAGGCCCTAGGCCTTTATGCAAATGTACGCCCCACCTATGAACCTTAAAAATGGACAGTACATATAGCTTACATTGTCAAATACTCATACAAACAATAACCTGAATTAAATAAATGTGCATGGCTTACAATTGCACAAATCGGCTCGAACGACTGCCACCTTTTGACTGAATAATGATGGTGTATGGTGGTATACCTAGGCCTATACATGAACAATGATCATCACATATATCCAGTTGACATATCATCCGAAATTCTCAGTTTTTCGGATAATACAATTAGTAATAACATTTGACCGTTGAAATTTTTCGAATCATGATCTTATTAAGACTGCATTGAGAACGAGACGAGGCCTCCATTGTAGCCAAACCCTAGGTGGCCTATGCCTTAAGACGCCACTGAATTTCCTATTTTAAAATATTAATTTCTGCAACTAATTTCCAGAATTTGATAGGTGAATTTATCCATCATTATTTTTTTAAATGCTGCTAGTACATAATCACAAAAAAGGTATTTTTTAATTATTTATGAGACGTATACCTTAATATTTCTTGATTTAATGCTTTCAACACTAATGCAGACAATTTTTCAAATGTTTTTATAATAAACTACCACATAAACATAAGATTTTTAATACAAGTTCATTTACAACTGAATAAAATATGACAAACTTAATATTAAAAGAAAATTTTACACATTAATTTAAATTTTAATAGCTACTGTAGCATTGTCACTTTTGTTTGCCTGAATAGAAACAACTGTGGGTTGAACAGTACAAGATGCTTTACGTTTCCCTAAATTTGCAATCTTAGTTGAAATACACCCATCCATATCTCCGACCTTGCACTGTGCTGCTACAGATTCATAAGTTGCAAAATTATGCATTGCAGATATCAGATCTGCATCAGTGTTCGTGAATTGTTTTGCATTTCTCAGCATCTTTTTAACAGCAGGCACATATGTTTCTGGGGAAGTATCAATTCCTTTTTTGATACGATTGCACAAAGCCTCAAATTCTAAGTACTCTTGAGAGGTTAATTCATATTTTGAAGTCTCTGAAGAATAAACAGATTCCGAATTAAAATCAGACCTATTTTCATCATCAAAAACATTGTCACAGTAACATGAACTAGATTCCTCTATTGCACAACCATTTAAAATTTCTGTAGACACTAAGGAATACCTCAGCTGGCTACACAAATCATTTTGTTGGGCTGTACCTGTAGCAACATAAAATAGTTTATGTTTTGTTTCATTTGTAACCGAATCAAAACAGTTTTGTATTTCATCATCCAAATTCATTATCACTTCTAATGCATGTGTGCATAGCTTACCTATCTGGCCATCTTTGCAAGAGCAAATGCCATTAACAACATCAACCACATATTCTTCATTGCTTAAATTATTCAAGACTTTAAACAAGCCATAAAATTCTTCTACTTTCATCACATTAAGAGCTGTAACATTTAATACTTTGGGTAACACTGATATGAAAAAAGCTTTTGGATAATTCCCATTACAAAATTCAACTAACCACTTCTGCATGTACTTTTCAAATTTTGTTAATATATAATTTACTTTCTGTGGAAAATTGAAAGATGAAAGCTTGTTTAAGATGTGGTCTTTCATAATCCTAAACATGACAGCAACATAATTTGTGGAATCACTAACTTTGAGTGATATTTTCTGCCGAGCAAAATTAGCCCACTCATTTTTTTTTTTCCCATAAATTTTCACAGTACATTCTCAATTTTTCATCTTTCAATACCCTTCGATAAAACAATAACATTAAATACTTATAAACAGCATCATCCTCTGATGTGGTGGACATAAGTTCCTTAATCATAAAGTATATTTCTTCCTTATCATCTGGACTGATATCATGTTGTTCGTCACTAAGCCAGTTCCACACAGACTTCAAAAAGCGAAACTGGCAGAAAAACATTTGTGAAAGAGGAAATTCCTTTTTTAAGTATTCCCTCTCTTTTATATCTTCATGAGTTAAAAAAACTTTAGGCATTTGTTGAGAATAAAAAGAATTGTGTGGTAAAATTTTTTTCAATAATGTTAAAGCTTCTTCAAATACACCCAATTCTTCACAGTCTGCAACAATAGCTGCAATTGGCAAGTCACCAGCAAGAGTAGGAGTAGTAAACAAATAGGTAATAAGTTTTTTTTCTACATCTTGAAGAACATCCACTAACACCATTTCAGCAGTCTGAGGTATCACCTTATGAGCTCGCATCATTATAGGTGTGCAAATAACAACAAAATAATGATTGCCATGCACTGATTTCCCTAATTCTGCTCTGCCTGAGGTAAGATTATTATACTTATTTATCATTATCTTTAAATGTCCGATCATTTCATCATCAAACTCAACATTTTCACCTGAAAATTCCCTTTGAAACAATTTGTTCACAACTGAACTACTGGGGACATAAAAACCATCAGATTCTATTTTAGAGTAATTTTCTTTGTATTCATGCATCAGATCATATTTTAAATGGATCAAAGCAGAAGCAGCACTGTGTCCTTGATAGAAAAGAGATCTAAGTTTTTCTTTGGTTGCTGATGACAAATCTCTAAATTTGAGAATGTTGCCACTGTCTAATGCATGATTATGATCATTTTTAAATGTTACTATTGCTGGATATTCTTTATCCAGTGAATTTCTTTTCTCCGCTCTTGAATGTTCATAATATCTAAATTTAAAATAGAATAGAAATATTAGTGCAAAGTTTTAAAAATTTTAAAAGATTCAAACATATAAAATAAAATATTTAATTGTATTAATAATTGTTTTTAAATTTAAAAAATGCAATAAAAATGAAATTGAATAATCATGAATTTTAAAATATAAATCTAAATAAATATATCTAAATTTAAAATAGAAAAGAAATATTAGTGCTAAGTTTTAAAAATGTAAAAAGATTCAAACATATAAAATAAAATATTTAATTGTATTAATCATCGTTTTAAATTTAAAAAATGCAATAACCAAGCAATAAAAATGAAATGTAATAATCATGAATTTTAAAATATAAATCTGAATCAATGATACAAATCATGAAAAAAATACCTCCTTTCTTTCAATTTATATCTTAACTTACATTTTTAAAGGGAAAAAAAAGAATTATTCAAACAGTTCTAGATAAGCAAGAAAACTATATGTAAGAAAATATATCTATCTTTTGAAAATTAAATGAACACTGCAAACAAACACTAAATCTACTGTAGATGTATAGTAGACATACTGTAGACGTAAATTCAGCAACAAATTATTAACTTAACTCAGTGGTGCAACAGCCTAAGAGGGCCAAGTCCTTCAGTATACACGACCTAGGGCCCTGAGGTGTATGAGCAGATGTTCGAGCCCAGTGGTCAGTCTGATGTGAAACCTCCAGTGTTAAGTTCCCAAGCAAACTTGGTACACATTTATCGACCCAGTGAAGGGATGAAAGGCTGAGTTGACCTTGCCCAGCCTGCGGTTTGAACCTTGGACCTGTGGTGTGGAAGTGCGATGCACTACCACTCAGCCACTAGGCTTCACATCAGATTTTTTATGACAGATGATTTTGTATCAGTATTAAGTACTGATAAAACAAAAAATGTTCCCAATTAAGAATTACATCAATTGACAGATGCACCTTTTTTGTATTCTCAAAAAGAGAAGTATTTACCATGGAAATCTAAATTAAATATTGATTAGTGTATTCTAATTTTTCATTTAAGAAAGAACACAACAAACAGTGATGAACATTTTGGGTTTTAATGGATGAGATTTATAAGATAAATTTGAACCTTAAATTAATATTTATACTATTTATGTAAGCACATAAGGAAAAATTAATAAATTATTTATATCAAATAAAAGTTAAATCTAAGAATGCTTGAAAATCAAAAAAAATCCAAAGTATACTTAAAATTTTAAAATGTGGCACCATTTTGTGAATGTGTGCAGAAAAAATAAAAATTAATAAAGATAAAATATGTCCACACAAAAATAAAATATATTAGAAAAATGAGCTATCTAAAATAATTTTTTAATTTAATCATTCTTTTTTTAATCTTGAACTTATTAAAAATGTACTTATAAAGAAAATTTTTTAAAAAAATAGTCATGACCTAAATTACAATTAACAAACTTTTTTAGATTAAACATTACTATATTGTTTTATCGCTAACCAATATATTGTCATGATGTAAGTAATTAAGAATATAATTTTTCCTAGAAATAGAAATAAAAATATTTGAATGCCAGAAAGGCAAATATTAAAATGAAAGACATCTATCTCTTATCAAAAATATTACTTTTTAATTTGTTATTCAAAAGATACAAAGTTACATCAAGGTAAACTGCATTTAGAGGATTGTTGCTTGTTTTGATGAGGTTCGAATACTTAAGGTGAATTAATATTAGGAGTAAATTCCCTTATAAATATAAAAACCATTGTCAATAATAAAATAAGTTTTACAATATTGTTAACGTAAATTAGCTGAACTATTGCTAACAACTCCACTTTGAGATAAACCATGTACGCATATAACCTGCACCATTCATTTTGTGAATTGGAATGTTCTAGTCATGGCAAGACAAAAATCAAAGTACATTCTTATGAATTTCTGTTGGTTATTTTAACATCACAATTGAGCATCCCCTTTACTCAAGTGTCAAGTAACATAAGAGAGGGAATAAATAATCTTTTTGTACATTCAGATTGGAAAAATATTTAATGGGAAAAATATAATCATGTAATCAAGTGAAGGGAAATATTGGTTATTTTTAGAAATTAGACAACTGATTTTAAACAAAACTTTCAGTCGCTTAGTAAGGCACAGGTTAATTAAGATATTCTGTTTCCAGGAATCACAAATAAATCTGTCAAATTCAAGATCTAATCCATTAAAAAGGAATCATGAATAAATTTGTCAAAATATAGGTTTTAATCTTTTAATGAAAATAAAAGGAGACTTGCACTTCAAAATATAGTATTAATAATTATGATTTAGAGAAAAAATTAAAATTTTAAATTAATATTAAGATGTTATATACATCACAATATTAATTTAAAACTTAAATTTAGAGCCAGTATATATATAAATATAATCAATGATAATATACATTAAATTGCTATAATTCTAAAAAAGTAAAGCAAGAATAGAAGTAAAGCAAAAATAGATGTACAGCCAAACAGTACAGATAAGAAATAAGTTAGCCACAGTAATACAAAAGCAAACCCTAAGCCTTAAGAACTAAGATTGCAGCCCAGAAAACTTTCAACTGTAATTTGCTTATACTACTGGGCTATAGGGAAAGGAAATGGAAGCATGAATAAGTCATTATTACTAGATTAAAATTATATTTACTAATGTTAATATTAAGTAAAATTAACAAGAAAAAGTGTAACTAAATCTACTAACCTTAAGTAGAAAATATTACATTTAAATAAATATATGGAGTGGTTAACATTTAATATGCCAGCATTTTAACTTAGTGCTACTAACACAGATCTATTTTAGAACAGCACCACATAAGAGTAAAAATTAGTAAATTAATAAAATCAAATAAAAATAGTTTTGTAAGCTTGAAAAATAAATAATTTAATAAGAAAATTTTTAAAGAAGAGTAGAAGCAATCGTTCAGAACGAGGTACAATCAGATATTAAACTGAATTTAAAATTATTTAACTTGTGGCATCATCTTGTAACTCTGTGTGATAGAAAAGTCGCAAGGACTGCACCGACGGACACTGTTAATTAGTACTACCCAGGGAGCATGTGTAGCTTAAAGATTGCTACAAACGTGAGTAATTCCCCCTCCAATACTACTTAAATCGCCCAATTCTTTCTATTCAAGATCTGAGGACCTATTGAATAAGTACAATATAAACATGAATATTCCTCGCCAACCTCTTGGCCTTAGAAAGAGTTTTCCTCCCACCCTCAGCCTTCTAACTTTAAATTTTTCAATAAATTTTCCAGAAAAAAAGTCTGCTGCCCTTTGTGCCTATGCTCTTGAAATCATCATGACTTTATACCCAAAGCATATGTGGCTCCACGTTCATATTGATGGTTCTACCCAGGATGACGGCTTGGCTGGGGCTGGCTTCTATTGTGAAAACCTTTTTGAATGCTCTTTGACAGCAGGCTTGGGTGCTACAAACTTTGATGCAGAGATAGAACTGAGAAACAAGCAATATGCCACTTATCCAATTTTTCTACTTCCTATAGACGAGCTGTCCTCCTTGTAGATTCGCAGTCTGCAATCCTCACTCTCTGCTCCTAACGTAATAGTGACTCTATAGTGGTGAAGGAGGTGAAAGAAAAAATTCATGAACTCAATGGTGCTGACTGAACTATTATATTTCAATGGCTCCCCAGCCATTGTGACATCCCAGGCAATGAAAAGGTGGACTCACTAGCCAAACATGACTGCAATCTCCCACAGCCCTCTGGTAGCTTGTCATGCAGACAGTCCTTTTCAAATATTTCCAGATCCATGGGAAAATACATTCGCAGAATTCAAGAGAACGATGTTAGGAGAAAGATCTGGGAAACCCTGCTCCATAGTCTGGTCCCAATGGGTCTTCCAAGACAGGTTTTTTGTGCTGTTTTTAGAACTTTGACTGGTCATGACTTTCTTCAGCAACACCTACATCAAATTGGTGAGAAAAACACTCCAGACCGCCCTCTGTGTCTTTGTAGAGAGGCTATCAATTTTGTTCATCTGACAGTTTGTGCTTCCCTGGCCAACACAGGTTTTAACTTTTCTTCTGACAACTTTACTGCAAAGGCTAGTTTATATTGGGCTGCTTGTACGAAAATGGCCTAAATGGCCCATTTTTTGACATAATAAAAAAAATATATGCAGTAGAAAAATTAAGAAACATTAAAGTTGAAATAAAGTATAAAAACAAGAATAAAAACTCAATAGAAAATAAGAAAAAAAAAATTGGAACTAATTAAATCATTTTTGTAAATTTGTCGTAAAACTTAAATTTATTAGAAAAGTATAATTATAAAAGAAATTAATGATAGTCATATTCTATACAATAATTGTGTGATATAAACCTATTAAGATTTAATATGACATTTGATTGATCACTAACCAACGTATTGTTACAATGTAAATAATTAAGAATATTTCTAGAACTGAAATTTTTGAATGCCGAAAAAGATACCTTAACACTATTAAATTAAATGCAACTCTTATCAAAAATTTTGCAATGTAATTTAAATCTATAATATACAACGATGCATCAAGGTAGTCTTTTTTAAGAGGAATATTGTTAGATTTTATAAGGTTCAAATATTCAGAATAAAAATTGCTATTGGAGTAAATTTATTATTTTTACCACAAAAATTAAGTTATCTATATACCTAAAGATAGAAAAATCTTTATTAATAATTAATTATTTTCATAATAATTTAAATATAGATATATATATATACTGGTTCCTTAGTATGTATATATGTATTTCATAGGAAAATGATAACATTCATATTTTGGCGATAAAACAGAAATTTAAGGTTAATAACTTTTTATTAATTACCATTCCAAGACTACAATGATATTGCCTAATAGCTTTTCTTACCTTATTAAAATTAATATTTGTTAACAGTTTCATTTGATTATGTATAGAAATGACAAAGAAATGCAACTTTCACATATAATACCTCTCATAAAACTAGTTCCAAAAAATTAAATTTCAAAAAATTTGCATTTCAGACTAAAGAATATATGAATTATAATCAAACAGATAATTTTAAATTCTAACATAATTCTAGAAATTATTAAATTCTCTATTTTTAATGAATAATACTCTCCTTCCTCTAAAAAAAAATAGTTAATATAAAGGACATCACATATATGCAAGTTAAAGTGCTCATAATAATCAGTTTAAGGCTAAAATTTTTCAAAAGCTCACTGATGATTAATTTTAGCAGTAAACACAAAGACAGCGGTTCAGTCCTAGGAGAGCCCACCCCCTTGACATGAATTATTTTGGTTGGCGATAATTGCGACATCTTGGTAACCCTACTATGATACACTAGATATGGTAAACCTAACTATTGCTGGAATTTTCATATTTTGTCAGCAGGCATTTCAAATTTTGTCATTTTGTTGTTGGGCACTGTACTGGAACTATGGTACGTGTGTGAGTGAATATACCTTCAAATTTTTTACTTTGTTGAATGTGAAAGGTAAGAAAGAATTGATTGAATGGTGTATGAAGAAAGGAAGGATTGACTGCTTTGAATTATGAATGTCCTAAATGTAATGAGCGAATAGGATTATACGAACGAAAGAGTGCTGTTTTGGATGGTTTTGAACGGAGATTGTCAATTGGTTCTGCTCGACCATTACCTCACAGAATATATATGGTGGCACTCCCATAGTCAATTTTCTTAGCGATGAGGCCTTCAAGGCTTTTTTTAAAATCTGCTGCTACGCTGTACCCTCCACTCAGAAAAGATCAGCAGTAAGAAAGTAAGTGCTGCTTTTTAATTTTTATCTCAAATACATTTGACTAGTTTCTGTATTGTTTACATATATTTTCAATACAAATCCACCTTGTCCCGCTATATTCACTTGAAGCCATTGTCAATTTCACTTGGGGCCATCTCGTTCTCGCATGGCCCTTTTTTTGGTTTGTTGCCAAGGGTGTGGGCTCTCCTAGGATTTTACCCATTAATCATTCTAAAAGAGTTTTGAAAATATCATGTAAAAAATTATCATAAAAATGCCACATATACTCTGACCCACCTCTTAATAGTAATCTGTAGCATTGCTTCACAATTTGTTTTCTTGGTAAATCCAAGTCCAGTGGTGCGACTATCCTTGGCATGTTGACATTTCATATCTACTTTGAAAACATTTCTTCTACCACATCTTGGATAGGTTTTAGCTTTTCTCCATGTAACTTTAGTACTAGTTGATAATTTTCTGAACCACTCCTGATAAATAAAAACAATTTCTTTGTTATTTAAATACATAATATTTTATAAACATATAAAATACTAAGAAATATTTTAAGACAAAAAACTTAACTTACTTAAAACATTCTAGAAAAGACTATTAACTAAAAAAATGTTCTTTAAAATTTGTTCAGCTATAAGCTCAGAATAATACAAATAAACAATAAGGTTACAGAAATTTAGTCATTTAGTACAAAGCAAAAAAAAGATGTTACGTGTGTGACTTTAAATTAAGTTTTTATTTCAACAAAGACTTAATTTTTGTATATTTTAAATTGATTAAAATCCTAGAAATTTTAAACATAACTACATTAACTTATGATCATATTCTTTCAAACAAAATCTTGTATTCTTACACATCATTAAAGTACTGATTTCTTCATAAAAAATCATAATTATCTGTTTTGTTTAAATATAACTTGTTAATTTTAATTATACTCATATATTTTTCCCTTTCACAAATAAAAATTATTTAAATTTGATATATTGTTTTCATACTTTCTAAGTACATGTTGTTGCTTTCATTGAAGAATGTTCATGAATAATTATTTCTTTAAGCTATGAATTATTTCTTTAAACTATGAACAACAGTGCATACAATCTTAGTCTTTTGCCTTAAGAATTTATTATATTACAGTAACTACTTTGTCCTGTTCTGCCTTGCTATTTTCTTGACTATAATTTAGAGCACAGCAATTTAGAGTCATAATAATATAGTACACTGAAGAGCCAATAAAACTGGTACACCTGCCCAATATCGTGTAAGGCCCCCACGAGCACGCAGAAGTGCCGCAACACAACGAGGCATGGATTCGATTAATGTCTGAAGTAGTGCTGGAGGTAATTGACACCATGAATCCTACAAGGCTTTCTATAAATCAGTAGGAGTAAGAGGGGTGGAGATCTCTTCTGAACAGCACATTGTAAGGCATCCCGGATATATTTAATAATGTTCATGTCTGGGGATTTTGGTGGCCAGCGGAAGCATCTAAATTCAGAACAGTGCTTTTTGGAGCCACTCTGTAGCAATTCTAGACATGTGGAGTGTCGCATTGTCCTGCTGAAATTCCCCAAGTTCATTGGAATGCACAATGGACATGAATGGGTGCAGAAGATCAGACAGGATGCTTACGTACCTGTCCTGTTAGAGTCGTATCTAGATATATCAGGGATTCCATATCACCCCAATTGCAAATGCCTTATACCATCACAAAGCCCCACCAGCTTGAACAGTCCCCTGTTGACATGTAGGGCTCATGGACTCATGAGGTTATCTCCATACCCATACACATCCATCAGCTTGATTCAATTGGAAACGAGACTTGTCAGACCAGGCAATGTGTTTCCAGTCATCAACAGTCCAAAGTCGGTGTTGATGGGCCCAAGCGAGGTGCAAAGCTTTGTGTTGTGCAGTCTGTAAGGGTACATGAGTAGGCTTCAGCTCTGAAAGCCTGTATCAATGATGTTTCATTGAATGGTTTGCACTGTGACACTTGTTGATGGCCTAGCATTAAAATCTGCAGCAATTTGTGGAAGGGTTGCACATTTGTCATGCTTAATGATTCTCATCAGTCATTGTTAGTGCCGTTCTTGCATGATCTTTTCCCGGCTGCAGCGATGTCATAGATTTGATGTTTTACCGGATTCCTGATATTCACGCTACACTCGTAAAATGGTGTCGTACCTGAAAATCCAAAGTTCATTGCTACCTCGGAGATGCTATGTCCCTTCTCTTGTGCGCTGACTATAACATCACATTGAAACTCACTTAAATCTTGACAACCTGCCATTGTAGCAGCAGTAAGCTATTTGACAACTGTGCCAGATCCTCACTGTCTTATATAGGCTTTGCTGACCGCAGCACTGTACTCTGATTGGTTCCATCTCTCTTTATTTCCATACACATGCCGGCACCAGTTTTTTTGGCTTTTCTGTGTATATTACTAATGATTATATGTAGGTTATGGTTAAAGTAATAAATACAGTTATTTTTAATAATTAAACAAATTTTATTAATTGGATTATATATATATATATATATATGTATGTATATATGTATAGCTACAACTGATTGAAACCCCCAACTCTAATGAAATTTGTATGTATATGCTGTGATGATGAATTTTACTGTAGAAATTAGTTAAGTTTAAAAAATCAAGCATTGAATAAAATACTGTTATACTTATATTTTTAATTTAATATAATAGATCTAAAAGGGAAATTTATAGTTGCTTTTTATTTTTCATCATATTTATCAATGTCATCATACTTTAAAACTTGATAACTTCACAAATGCATATATAATGGAAATTTTTATCTACATGCATTGAAAATTAATACACAGACTAATCATCACTGGTAGTTAATAAAAATAACCAATCAATGAGATAAACTCTCATATTATTCACTTTAACCATCTTATTTGGTTATCAATAGTAAAAAAATCACAGGTTACCATTATAATAATAACTTATTAATCATGTTGACCATAACATATATTAATGATTATTTAATACACAAGATATTTATCCACAATAGCACACAGATTATAAATGATACAAAGATAAAAGGGAGAGAATGTTTATTTCACATTAAATAAAATTTATTTTAACCTTAATTCCTTAAAATCAAATGATTAAAGTTTAGGAAATTACTTAAATGAATGAACTATTTCATGCACTTTAAAAAAAAACAGATCTTTTAATAATCTTTTAAGTTGATCATTCAATGGAATGAGACAAATTAGCCAACATATAGAGATGTTCCATGAACTGTAGGTACTTGTAGATTACAGGTTCCTTCAGCAGTGATGTACACAGACCTCTTTTAAGGGGAGTTTTTAGTCTAAAAAACATGCCCACAAAAGAACTAAAGGGTAATCTCTACGGTAAAAACTAAAAATTTAATGATCCATGGATTAGAAGGAGGTTTAAACCCACCCCCTTGTATATGACACTGTCTTTCACACAAACAGTTTACTTTCTTGTGTAGCCTCAAAGAATAAACAAAACTCATATATAATCAAAATGTAGCAAATTTGTTCAACAATATTATTCCAAATAAATACTTTTTCTTATAGAATTTAATCATTTTTTCTGAAAAAAAAAGAGTAGAGAAAAGGGTCTTCAAATGTCTTATTATACTACTCAATACATTGGGAAAAATTTCTTACGATAAATGAATCAACTTATATTTAAACCCAATGAATTCAAATCCATTTTGAATTTTGGTTATACAAACTACTATAATTTTAAGTGTCAAGCATTCCTTACATTTTTTGTATTTTTAATTAACAGTAAAGTAACCAAAAATTTTATAATCTAAATATATCTTTCCAATAAGAAAAAAAAAGGCTTTAACTTATATCTTAAACATTAAGGTGAGAGATCTAAACTAAGAAGAAATTACAAAACATATACTAAAATAATGTGATAAAAGAACAAATTGAGAGAACTTTATATCTAATTCTTTATATAAAATTAATTCAACAAGTCAAATTACCATCAACAAACTTCATGTTGCATCAAAAATAAAAATTCTACATGGCTTATTTTTTAACTTCATTAAGTAAATATATCTTTGCTAATTTTACAGAAATTCTGAGTGTTTATTCATTCATTTCTACACACTGCAATTCCTTAAAAACTTTAAAAAATGCAAGATGCAACATCAGTGACGTACACATGGGTGGAGTTAGGGGATTCAAGTCCTTCCTATACACCAAAAGATTTTTATATTTTGGCACGATTACTTCTCAAATCTTTCATTGAAGTGCTTTTTTAAAAAATAAACCCCACTCATAAATGCAGTCTGTGTATGCAACAATGGAAATAATTTATACAACAAACTTTCTCGCATTTTGTTTTTGAAAAATTCTTAACCTATTGTTATATAAAAATTAAAACAAAAATATTTTAAATACTTATAAATGAATTCAGAAAAAGGTTTTTTCATTATTTTTAATAAGTAAATGCAAAAAATAAAAATTTTAAGCAAATTTATAATTAGAAACTAAAATACAATTTAAATTCTGTCAAAAAAAATATTTTAAATACAAGGATAGTAATTTTAATTACCAGAAAATTTAAATTACATGTAAATTTAAAGTATTGAAATACAATTTTTTGATTATTTGGATATAACAATTGCATTATTTTAAGAATTATTTAAACTATTCATACCCAGGCAGAATCTTCATCTGTTACTTCTTTAATTCGAAATATTAAACGCTGTTCCCCTTTCTCCAACAATAAATAATGATAATGATTAGGCAAATCATCAAAAATTGCGCTTTCCGAATCACCCATGGTTTCTTACAAAAATTCTCCCAGAAAACTTTTTACAAAAAAAAAACAAAAAAAAATCTGCTTTAAATAATTTTCTTACCGATGGTAAGAAAAATGTTTGAAAAGAATTTACAAAAAATGAATAAATACGATAGATGCTTTAAAATCCTTGTTTTCATTCACAGCTTTTGAAAAAAATTTCAGCATATTAAATGCATCAGCCGGCATCATTGTATTTAAACAGCTGGAATGATTTTGCAGTTAGTTTCGTTTCTACATCGTATGTATAAACTCAAGAAAACTTTAGTTTCGCCATTGTTCTCTAAAAAGCTATACGCTTTTAGGATACTGAATATGAAGCATTATGAACAATTGAACGTAGTATATAAACAAATATATGACTTTCAAACAATAAAAACCTGAAAGCGCATTCACACTTCTTTGGATGATGGATGTAACTATTCATTCGTGACATATTGATTGATTGATTGGAACACACGGTAACAAAGGTTATTGGCCTGAAGAGTAACAGACAGGTTTGCTGACATATTTTTTTTACTGCAAATACCTCTGTTGCCAGTAAATAGATACAGCAATCAACAAATTTCTTAACTGAAATTTAATTCGCACAAAATTTGATTTTGTTCTCTTCTTTTTGAGAAATTCCTTTTCATTTTTAAAATAAAATTTTTTTTCAGGAGGCAGGGAGCTGGGGAGGAGATAGTTTTTTTTTTGCTTTTGTTGCTTCATATCCCACACAAAATCTGTAAAAAATTTTATTTTGCTTTTATTTTACGAAAAAGAGTTATCAAGATTGTTGTCTACTTATCTTAAAGAACAGTTTTCGAAGCCCATCGTATTTATAATTTGCCACTACGTTTCTAGAATTTGCGCGTAAAAATATTCA